>CM033117.1:9892783-9917793 GCA_019321725.1 Paulownia fortunei | reverse complement strand
AAAGGCTTCTAACAAATCATCCCTCACCTGAGGAAAAGAGGTGTGAGCTCAAGCTCTCTAATAAACCAACAATAGCCACAATCAACTCGACTAGAGAAGTTCAAGGTCGAGGGGACCCAACCTAAGTTATAATGTTGAACCTTCTCCCTCCCTACGCAAAACAATTGGAAGAAAATAGTGAAAGCATGGATAATTCATGCCCTCAACTCCAACTAGAAAAGCTAAGCTAGAATGATGGAAGAGCTATTCTGCACCCACCACAGTTTCCATATTAGGCCAACGACCTGGTATAAGCCTTATCATGGCCACCAGGTCGAGCCTTGGTTCAACTTGGCTAGGCCTACCCATTTTTCTCGACCTAGTTGGCCTTCTTATAACCTCTAGTCGAGCTAATGACTCTACCTAGAAGGGGCTAGTTGCGGCCTCCAAGTCAAGCTAATGGCTTAACCTTGTTAGTTCCCGACTTACATCAAACTTGGTGTAATCTACTCCTAAGATGCTATTTCAAATATCTAAGTGCCTCAACCTACATGGGGCTTTACAGAATGATAAGGTGTCCAAAAAATAAAAAATATAAAAAGCATAGAGGGAGGAAAATAATTTTCAATAGATTAGATATCGGCGAGACACCTTACAAATTCAACTAAGGGAACATTATTCAATGGCAAACACATACCTAGATTTTAATGTTTATCTCACTAGAGGAGATGCACCACCCCCCAAATACAATAAACCTCCTAGTTTCTTCCAAGATGATTACTACCAACTAACCCTTCTTCTAAAGCTTACCTGATAGTAGGGGGCTAGAGGTTTCACATTATACCTTGAGGATATCGATGAGAGTCGAGCCCCGAAAGTAGAGGTGACTCCATCAAAGTCAAGAAAGTAATGGTTGGCTCTAAAGATCACAAACTCCTTCTTTGAGGTTGTCAACAAAAGTCAAGCCATGGAAGTGTTAAAGGCTCCTTTGAGGTCAAAAAATATACAATTAGCCTCAAAGCCTCCTAAGTAGCACCCTACGAGATTGAGAGCAGAAATTTTACCCCAAGAATCTTAGGACTTGTCCCCTAAATTTAGCAAAGCCTGACTTAAAGAGACTCTAATAATTTTTCTTGAGGCAGGAATATAAAAAATTGCACAAGTCTGAGAACTAAAACATTGTAGCCAATAAACTAGCTCCTTTAGGCATAACTTTATCTAGGAAGAAGTGATATCTCACACGGGGATTACTTGGATAAAAATAGAGCAACACCTAAAGTAACATTTCTAAGAGCAACACCCAGAACTAAATTTTGGAGTCCTAACAAGAGGTCTCAAACCTTTACTATAGTCTATTTGTAAGGGGCCATATCATTGGCTGACACATACTTAAAAGATCCACCGCTATTGACATAAAAGGGACCAAAGACATAACCCTCCTAGCAATGAAGTGGTTTGCTCGAAACTAAGGAAAAAATAGATGATTTTAGTGATCACCAACTCTTTTCTAGGGGATTATTCCTTAAAAGTCAAGCTAGAAAGTCAAGGTAACTCTGCAAAACCAAGAAAGTAACGGTTGGCTCTAGAGGTCACAAACTTTATCCCCTAACGATAATGGTAATAAATAAAAATCCTTCAAACATCATAAATAGTCCTTGATTCACAAGCTCAAAGAAATGAGGCCAAAATAAAGCTTTCTTAACCTAACACTTAGCGCGAGGTGAGGCAAAGCTTCCTCAACATAATACTGTGTGAGGTCGAAATAAAGCTCCCTCAACCTAATCACTAAGCCAAAACAAGGAGAAACCAAGAATCACCTCAATCATCCCCAGCAAACTTCCTTCGAGATAGACTGTAGAAATAGGACCAATACCAAAAATGAGCGACTGAATTTACTATGTCAAGCTAAGAGGTCAACCCAAAAATCTCAACAAGCCAAGTTGAGCTTGACCTCATCGGTGACACATATCAAGCTGAATACTCAACATAGGCTGCATCTCGATATCCCAAGTTGAGCTAAAGGATCGACCTAGGCTATATTCTGACCATCGATAATTTTACACTTATTGTTGTTATCTTCCTACTAATCTCCTATCTTCCCTACATACTTACAATTGTCATAACCAAGTGAACAAATGTAATACGATTAAGTATATAAGCTTTCACCAACAAACATTTTTACATCACACTATGGCAGGCTAAATCATAATAATTATTGAGTTACTCTCAGCTAACCTCACTTCCACGAAGCTTACTCGGGAGTGGGGGCTAATGATGGGCCACAATCCAACAGCTGACCAAAGGCTAAGTTTATGAGGCACAAAAATGATGCTCTAAGCCTATAGGCTCACAAATCCTTAATGGTCTATGCACCATCCACACAGGATTATACCCTCCAACCTTCACCTTTAAATACCATCATTCTCTATTTATTTTAGGTACGCCATTTATATTAGGCATTCTCTATCACCAGCTCTATTGTTGACTTGACTGTCAGAGAGGTTGTTGGTTTTTTTACATCCCGGATAGGTAATGCAATGGAAAGTTAAAAAAATATAATACATGTATATTAAGAACAGTAAACATGCAATTTCAAAAAGTGATACAAATTAATTAGTTGCATTGAAAACTACTACTTTAAAATATAAAAACTAAAATATAATACATGCCTAAAAGCACTCCAGCTGATGTTGGGTATGAATGAATTCAAATTCCTTAAGCTCCTCACGAACACCTTCGCAAGCTCCTAAAATAAATATGCCAAGGGCTCCAAGCGTAACCCCTAACAGTATCCACACTTCGAGCAAACCTACAAGTTTTGAATCCTTACTAGTGAATACAAACCCGTTGTTTCAAATCTATTTTGGGAGTGAAGTATTAATTCTTAAAATAATAAGTGTTTAGAAGATTTAAACTTAATCAAAAAATGAGATGGAACCTTTTTGAATAAAAATTTGTTGTATATAAAAGAACAGAACAAGAGAACAAAGAGTGGAAAAGAAAGGGGTCAATTATTGTGTGTGCGAGAGTGTGTAAAATTTAGCTTCTTCATGGTGTATTTATACTATGTGGTCTTGACCTAACCTATTAGGTCTCATCTTTCTTCTTTATTTATCTCTCTCTCATTCTTTATTTTCATCTAAAACATGCATCATTTCCATCTTTAATTAGGAGTTCTTTTAATTTTTGAATAAGAATCCCACGTGCCTCTAACCCCGTAGGCCTGAACTCTAATTAACTATTAAAGTCAATGCTACAACTTTAAGGTTGCAAACCCAAGTGCAGGTTGTAGTAAGTAATAAATTTCTCGTGAGTCCGAGGTCGATCCACAGGGAAGTTGTTTGAAGAATTCAAGTTTATATATCTAAAAAGATGGAGTTTATGTGAATCAAAATATATGAACAATTAATGTATGATGTAACTAAAGAAAAACCGAAGTAATAAAAGTACTGAGGATTAGGGATCCACTCTTGAGTTTTGGATAGAGAAATGGTTATTTATTCTTTTTACCTCTATTAATTGCCACAATTGGAATCCATACATAATGAAGGTTCCAATGGGAAGATATTATCAAGTAACTTATGCAATAAGGTAATCATGATATTGTCTTACTATTGCAAATTATCTCTTAACGCCAACACTTATTTATGGGATCAAGCATTTATGTACTCCTTCGTCAACAACAAATCAAGGTTTCACATTAGCAGTCGTGGGGTAAAACCGTACAATAAGCTAAATGAACCCAAGTATTTGTTGTGCCATTGGAGATACATAAATCAAGAATCACCACAAAAACAAGTAGGGTTTAGATCAAAAATAATAATAATAATACAACATACTTAAATAATTTCTACCCTTATAACCATTTCTCTTCCTCCATCAAGAGATTCACCCTTTTTCCTCAACAAAATGAAATTTAGAAAGACATAATAAAAGTAACAAAGACTAAAAATATAAGAGAAACTAGAGAATGCATTTCTATTACTACTAGAAAACTTACAATACTAGAAAACATACAAACTAGATAACTTAGCCTAAAGAAACCCTCTACCCCTTCTCTTACAAGCTGAATACATGGTCTATTTATAGTACTTGGAGTAAGCTAGAGGCCAAACAAATAATGGAGGGGTTAATCAAGTGGTATGCTAGTTGCCAAGAGTTGGTAAGTTGTTACACAAATTTCTCATCCACTGAATTGAATTACATTTTTCAGTCAGACACAGCCAGATTTTGAAGATATGTGAAGAATAAAAATTGTAGATCTTTCAGCGCTGATATATTTTCATATATCTTTTGTCAAATTTGGCGATCGGATGAAGGAGATATGGTCAAATTACCGAGTCATGTCCAAGAGCCGCCCTGTAACATCAGCAGCAACTTGCAGCCTATGGTTTTACCATTTCAACACATTTTCACACCATCCTGTCTTCAGAAAACTTGTTTATTTACCTCTTGGGTATAGTTTAAAACAAACATAAACTAATCCACTTTCGTAGGAAATCACGATTGCATTTAGCATATGCAACAAGCCTTTAAACCCTAGGTGGCCCATAGAGGACAAGTTATAGTCTCGTGAAGGTTTCCAGCAGTGATACCTACAAACACCTATAATAACTATCTTCCAACTTTTATTCTCATGAAGCAACAAAGTAATATGGAAATAAAATCAAACAAGTGTTGAGTTTAACTCTTAGTCATTCAAAAATCAATACATTTCCACAATAATCATACTCAAGTGTGTGTGTGGACAGTTAATGTCAATAGTGATGAAACTATGCATGTTTCAAATAAGTAAATTCTCATAAAACCTTACAAAAACCATCACCCAATCTCTAACAGAAAAGTTAAACATCATAGGCTCTTCCTTTGGTGCAAATCTCCACTACACTGAAGGCACTACACGAAATCAAAAGGTCTTCAACAAAGGTTGTAATGGGGCCAAAGGTGGTGATGTAGCTAAGAAATAAAAGGATAGGATGTAACAAAGGTTCTAAAAACTTCATGGAATTAGAGACATAAAATTTATCGATGAATAATTCTCCAACTCCACAAATTTCACACTGGAGTCTATTGTTATTGAATTGGACCCCTCTTATTCATCTTGCAACATCTCATTTTTAGTTACAACTTGTAGCACTTTGCAACTTTTTTTATATTGTTTTCTTTTTTCTTTTTTCTTTTTTTCTTTTTTTAGAGAAACTCCCCCACACTTATCTTCTATCCCAATCTGAATTTCTTTTGTAAGTCCAAGCTTTCAATTGAATGTCTCTTAAACTCCAATCATTTTTAGAACAAGGTTGGATAATAGTGTATTTAGACTAGGTAAAAAGATATGGTTACAAAAAAAAATATTTATTTATTGTAAGGCTCAAAGTGGTTTACTAGGGGATGTTTTCTTTAAACATCATATAGGGAACAAGCTGATTTGGCAATGGTGCTAGAAAGCCTAATGCCTTAATCATTTTTCTAGTGGTGTACCAGTCGTTCGCCTCGACAACCAAAAGTAAAATTTCTAATACTCAACCCCTACATGTTGAAGATTTAGTGATGATTAGAGTAAGGGCATAAGAACTATATATTTTGACATGATTGTCTTCACACTAAATAACATAACTATTTGTGCAAAATAAAATTTGAGTATAATTATCGCAAAAATATATTAACCAAATAACAACATCAAAGTCCAAAACAACACCCATCATCAATCAAACCATATTATTCATGCTTAATTTTAATCATTGAAGTTGGAAGAACCTATACGACTCAAAAAAATATTGGTAATTCACAAACACTTGTAAAAACTTTACAAACCTGCCATATTATGCAAAAAATAGGGATGCGTCTCAAGAGTGTTACAATTACCCTTTACTCAGCCACCTTTTTTTCATGCTTTCAACGGACCCAGCAAAAAAACACGCTTGATTTATATATTTATTTTATTATATTTTTTTTTATTATTATATTTTTTTTAAATACTAAAAAAAACACACATTGAATATACAAGTCATGATATCAATTATCCTTCCCCCCAACCTAATCGAGACATTGTCCCCAATGTCAAAAATAGATAGGAAAGTAAAGTTTGAAAGATATCACCTGAAATGCGGCTAATAAAGCTGAAACAACAAAAAAAAACACATACTATTAGAATATTAACAATAAGTATCACAGACTGAGAGTCAATTTAATTTGCGTTTTCGACCATTGTTCCTATTGGACCAATCCACATTGGCCAAGGTTGGATCAGGTTTTGGCACATATGCTAGAAGTTGATCAATCAGCTGGTCAGGTGTCGGAGCAGAAATGATGATTCTTCTCGCAGAAGTTGAAATAAACCCTTTTTTCGCAGCATGATCTACAAAAGATAGCAAACCATCATAAAAACCATTAACATTAAGAATACCTATAGGTTTTGGTGAATGTTGAGTTGTGCCCAAGAGACAATTTGGAATAATTCCTCTAGTGTACCAAAACCGCCAGGTAGAATGATGAATGCATCCGCATTGTTTAACATATTAGGCATTCTGTCCTGAATGTGTGACACTTTTAGCTCATCTCCAATGGTCATACCTGTGATATTCTGTACTGTTAAAGATTTTGGGATAACTCCCAGAACTTTGACACCTCCTACATAAGCAGAAATAGCAACACTCCCCATTAACCCCAAACTGCCTCCCCCATACACTAAATGAATTTTTCTTTCTGCTAAAGTTCTACCAAGATTATTGGCTGCCCCTATAAACTCACCATTTTTTTCCTAGATTGGATCCACAAAAAACACAAATGGAATTAAATTTGCGAGTTGAAGAAACTTCCATTTTTTTTTCTTTTTTGAAAATAAGTTGTGCAAAAATAGAGTGAGTACGGTGATATTTATTGAGGTGTGAACAGGGAATACATTTATTGCATGTCTTTTTCTTTTGTCAAAAAGGTTGAAAATAAGGACACATACGAAAATTAAAAATTACCTACTAACACGTGTATGTACATGTAGTTGTGATTGTGGCTCACATCTTCCTCTGGTTTTACATCCAGTAACGGCTTAAACGCCCTCTATGGGTGAGGATATGCTTCCCATCCAATTTCTTATAAACTGGCAAACAGGGTCTTTAATGTCAGATTCCCAAGACTATAAAGCTCATATTCATTTCGAAAACGATCCCATAAATCAAGAATTGCACGTTGTACCAATCCACATGAATGCGTCTCAAGAGTCAATATAATGTGATCTAAAGACTCCTTACTCAGTCCATCCATAATGAATTTAAGTTTATCTTCTCGATTTTTAGAGACCATTCCTAAAGAACGACACTTTGTGTTGCAAGTCCATCTAGCACAAATATGACAAACTTTCATTTTTTTCGCCCTTCGTTTTTTTGAATATGTGCTTTTACCAAAACCAGACATGTATCTAGTAAGCAAATCTGGAAACTCATGTGAAAACTCACCTGCCCTTACCTTTGCTTCAATTATCCATCGTATGTCCTCCGGGATGCCCTTGTGCATAAGCATCCTCAATCTTTCAATCCTGATTTTATAAATTTTCAAAAAATTTTTTAGGAAGAAAAGGAAATCGCTTCTTGAGAGTTAGAAATATGTCACCCATTTTGAAAATAACAAGAAAAGAGAATGAGAAAAGCAAAGAAAATTTGTACAAAGATTTCAGTTGTTTGGGAAACTGACAAGTCCGACTTTATAGCCACGGAGTACCGTTATCCGCCATTTAATCGGGAAAAGAAAAATAAAAAATAAAAGAAGAGAAGAAAAAAAAATAAAAAATAATGTCAAATAAAAAAAATATATACAACACTAATCATAACAAGGGTTAGAAAGAAAAAGAATTTCCTCTTGTGAAAATTGATTTTCTAAAATGGTTTAACTCTTTGTCCATTTACTTTGAATATGTTACCATTTCTAGGATTCTCAATGTCAATCGCCCCATAAGGATATACTTTTTTTACAACAAAAGGACCACTCCACCTTGATCTCAATTTTCCAGGAAACAAATGCAATCGAGAATTATAAAGCAAAACCTTTTGACCAACCTCAAATATTTTCTTGAAATTTTATTATCATGAAAATCTTTGATTCTTGCTTTATAAATTTTAGAATTCTCATATGCATCATTTCTCAGTTCTTCAAGTTCATTGATTTGCAATTTGCGCAATTTTGAAGCTTCATCAAGGTTGAAGTTAAACATTTTGATTGCCCAATAAGCTTTATGTTCAAGTTCAACAGGTAAATGACAAGGTTTTCCATAAACTATCCTATAAGGAGACATGCCTAATGATGTTTTGAAAGCAGTTCTATATGCCCAAAGTGTATCGGTAAGTCTAAGAGACCAATCTTTACGGTTTGGGTTAACTGTTTTCTCCAAAATTTGTTTTATCTCCCTATTTGCAAGTTCAACTTGTCCATTTGTCTGAGGGTGATAAGGGGTTGCAACTTTATGTATGATTCCATATTTCTTCATTAAAGTTCTGAAAACTTTGTTACAAAAATGTTTTCCCCCATCACTGATAATAGATCTAGGAATTCCAAATCGACTTAAAATATTTTCTTTCAAAAATTTTATCACTATTTTGTGATCATTGTTTCGACAAGGAATTGCCTCGATCCATTTTGAAACATAATCTATGGCAACCAATATGTAAAGAAAACCAAATGATAATGGAAATGGCCCCATAAAATCAATACCCCAACAGTCAAAGATTTCAATCACTAGGATAGGGTGTAGGGGCATCATATTTTTCTTTGAAAGGGACCCTAACTTTTGACAATTTTCACAACTTTTGCAGAAAGTGTAAGTATCTTTGAAAAGAGTTGGCCAATAAAATCCACATTGCAAGATTTTTGCAGTAGTTTTCTTTACAGAAAAATGACCACCACATGCTTCTGAATGACAAAATTTGACAATATTACCTATCTCATTGTCAGGCACACATCTTCGAAAGATTTGATCCGGACAATATTTGAATAGGTATGGATCATCCCAATAAATTTTTTTAACCTCAGTCAAAAACTTCTTTTTATCTTGAGAGTTCCAATGTGATGGCATCTTTCCTGTCACAAGAAAATTAACAATGTCAGCAAACCAAGGTAAAATAGAAACGTTAAATAATTGTTCATCAGGGAAAGTGTCATTAATAGGTGTGGTTTGAAATGAGTCATCACAAACAAGTCTCGACAAATGATCAGCCACTACATTCTCTACTCCCTTTTTATCTCGAATAGTAACATTAAATTCCTGGAGTAAGAGAATCCACCTAATCAGTCTTGGTTTAGCATCTTTTTTTGACAAAAGATATTTCAAAGCTGCATGATCACTGAAAACAACAATTGGTGAGCCAACAGATAAGATCGAAATTTATCCAATGCAAAAAACTACAGCAAGTAATTCTTTTTCAGTTGTTGTATAATTCAATTGAGCACCATTTAAAGTTTTACTTGCATAGTAAATAACATATGGTTTTTTATCTTTTCTTTGTCCCAAGACAGCTCCAACAGCATAACACTAGCATCACACATTATTTCAAAAGGTAAAGTCCAATCTGGAGGCTGCATGATTGGAGCAGACGTAAGCATGCTTTTAAGCTTAACAAAAGCATTTTCACAGTTTTCAGTCCATTCAAAAATAGTGTCTTTTGTTAGAAGATTACACAAAGGTTTAGATATTATACTAAAATCTTTGATAAATCTTCTATAAAAACCAGCATGTCCTAAAAATGATCTAATCTCCTTCACAGTCTTTGGTGTTGGCAAATTGGCAATTAACTCAATTTTAGATTTATCAACCTCAATACCTTCTGATGATATAATGTGTCCAAGAACAATACCAGTTGTTACCATGAAGTGACATTTCTCCCAATTGAGCACAAGATTCTTTTCTTCACACCTGATCAAAACCTTTTCTAAATATCATCAAATGAATTACCAAAAACAGAAAAATCATCCATGAAGACTTCAAGAAAACATTCAACCATGTCACTAAAAATACTAAGCATGCATCGTTGGAATGTAGCTGGTGCATTACATAATCCAAAAGGCATCTTCGATATGCAAAAGTACCAAAAGGACATGTAAAAGTTGTTTTCTCTTGATCTTCAAGTGCAATTGCAATTTGATTATATCCAGAATATCCATCTAAAAAGCAATAAAATTTGTGTCCTGCAACTCTTTCTAAAATTTGATCCATGAAAGGTAATGGAAAATGATCTTTTCTAGTAACTGAGTTGAGTTTTCTATAGTCAATGCACATTCGCCAACCAGTAACAGTCCTAGTTGGAATTAATTCATCATTCTCATTCTTGACTACAGTAACTCCAGATTTCTTAGGTACAACTTGAGTAGGACTTACCCATTTGCTATCAGAAATAGAATAAATGATTCCATTATCTAAGAGTTTAATGACTTCATTTCTTACTACTTCTTTCATATTAGGATTTAGCCTTCGTTGCATTTCTCTAGATGGTTTAGCATTTTCCTCTAGATAGATGTTATGTGTGCAAATGAAAGGATTAATACCTTTAATATCAGCAATGGTCCATCCTAAAGCATTCTTATGCATTTTCAGAGTTTCGATCAACTTACCTTCTTGATATGCATCGAGTTTGGAAGAAATTATTACTGGAAAAGTTCATTCTCAACCAAGAAAGAGTATTTCAAATTAACTGGCAAAGGTTTCAATTCAACCACGGGAGCTTTAATACTTGATGGAATAGATTTTACTGTTGATGATGAAAGTTCTTCGAACCTTGGCTTCCAAAAATATTTTTCTTGTACCTGCAAAAATTCAGAGATAGTATTAGTGTGTTCCTTTTTATAAAATACTTTCACTTTCAAAACAAGTCTCCAAAGAATCTGAAAGAGTAGTAGTAGTAAAGTATTCATGAACAAGTTCCTCAATTGAATCCACTTCATGTACTTCGACATCTTCTGCAGGTTGCATAACAAAACATTAAACACATTTAGATAACTTCAAAATACCATTTCTACAATTGATCAAAGCATTTGAAGTTGCAAGAAAAGGACGACCCAAAATGATAGGAATTTGTGTATGTGTTTGTGCAACAGGCTCTGTGTCCAAAATAATGAAATCAACTGGAAAGTAAAACTTATCAATTTGTACCAACACATCTTCTACTATTCCCTTTGGAACTTTAATCGAACGGTCAGCTAGTTCTCCCAAACCTAACTGTTCATAAACTGAGAAAGGTAGAAGATTTACACTAGCACCAAGATCAAGCAAAGCACGCTCTATTCTAGTGTTTCCTATGATACATGAAATGGTTGGACAACCTGGATCTTTGTACTTGGGTGGAGTGAATTGTTGAATGATTGAACTAACACTTTCAGTTAAAAATGCCTTCTTTTGTACATGATGTTTTCTTTTGATTGTACACAAATCTTTCAAAAATTTGGCATAAGGTGGAACTTGCTTGATTGCATCCAATAATGGAATATTAATCTTGACTTGTTTAAAAATTTCAAAAATTTCAGCATTTGAGTTTAATTTCTGAGTTGCTTGCAATCTTTGAGGAAAGGGTGCTGGAGGTAAATATTTTTCTTTTTCATCATTTTCACGCTTACTTCTTCAAACTTACCTTCATCGTCAAGACTATTTCCATTTTTCATTTCTGGAGGTGGATTAGAAACTTTCTCCTTGGGATGAATAGTCTTGTCAACAATTTTTTCATTCCGAAGAGTTGTAACTGAATTAGCCTCCTTGACTGCATTTTCACCTGAAGAAGAAACATGACACTGAGTAGAAGGATTAGGTTGAGGTTGAGCAGGAAATTTACCTTTTTCATGAGTACGCAAAGAAGTTGTCAGTGTTGAAAGTGTGCTTCTGATCTCATTGATAGCTTGTGAAGTCTGATTATTGATGTTTGTTTGTTCATGCATAAATGCTTGCAAAGTCTCCTCAATGGATTTTGTATGTGGAGGTGGATAAGAATGAAAGTTTTGTGGTTTATGTGAATGTGGTTGGGCACGGTTATCATCTCGCCAACTGAAATTGGGATGATTTCTCCATTGTGGATTGTAAGTTTTAGAATATGGAGAATGGAAAGGTTTTTTGAATGTGTTCATAAAATTTGCTTGTACTGGAAGGTTTGGACATTCATTGGTGGAGTGCCCCAAAAGTTCACAATTGCTACAAACTTCTTCCTCTTGCACAATTTGATTTTCTTTACTTTTTTAAGTTCCATGGCTTCAACTTTTCTTGTTAAACTAGCAAGTCTAGCATTTAGATCATCTTCTTGGCTAAGTAATATTTTCCTTTATTACTATTAGCAAGATTAGATCTAATAGAACCTCGGAAGAATTAACACTATGCCATGATTGAGAGTTTTCTGCTAAATGATCTAGGTATTCTAGGGCTTCATCAGGTTCCTTATCAAGAAACTCACCATTACACATTGTTTCAACAAATTGTTTTGTTTCAGGAGTTAAACCTTCATAAAAGAAACTAATTAATCGCCATTTTTCAAAACCATGATGTGGGCATGAATTCAACAAATCTTTAAATCTTTCCCAACATTGAAAGAAAACTTCATTCGAATTTTGAGAAAAATTTTGAATTTGTCTTTTCAAAGCATTAGTTTTATGAGTTGGAAAGAATTTTTTCAAGAATTCAGCTTGCATTTCTTGCCAAGTGCCAATTGACCTAGGTTTTAAAGAATTAAGCCAATTTTTTGCTTTATCTTTTAAAGAGAAAGGAAATAATTTGAGCTTAACAATCTCATTTGTGCAAGTTTGATCATCAAAAGTGGCACATACTTCATCAAATTCTTTTAAATGCAAGTAAGGACTTTCAGAGTCTAAACCATGGAAATTAGGAAGTAAAGGGTCATACCTGACTTGAATCGAAAATTATTTCCATTTAGAGGAAAAATGAAACAAGAAGGAGAAGAATTTCGAGGAGGTTGCAAGTAATAACGCATGGTACGCACCTGTTGATTCTCATTTTCATCCTGGACACTTTCATTTTCAGCCATGGTGGAAGTGTGTGGAGATGATTCAAACAAATTTCCAAACAAAGTTTCAGAATTATTTCTTACTAAACGTCGAGAATTATGACTACGATACCATATAACCATATATCCATAAAGAAAATAAACAAACTATATTTACAAAGAAAAAATATTAACAAACCTGAATACTTACCTTGCCTTCCCCGGCAACGGCGCCAAAAACTTGCTACAACTTTAAGGTTGCAAACCCAAGTGCAGGTTGTAGTAAGTAATAAATTTCTCGTGAGTCCGAGGTCGATCCACAAGGAAGTTGTTTGAAGAATTCAAGTTTATATTTCTAAAAAGATGGAGTTTATGTGAATCAAAATATATGAACAATTAATGTATGATGTAACTAAAGAAAAACCGAAGTAATAAAAGTACTGAGGATTAGGGATCCACTCTTGAGTTTTGGATAGAGAAATGGTTATTTATTCTTTTTACCTCTATTAATTGCCACAATTGGAATCCATACATAATGAAGGTTCCAATGGGAAGATATTATCAAGTAACTCATGCAATAAGGTAATCATGATATTGTCTTACTATTGCAAATTATCTCTTAACGCCAACACTTATTTATGGGATCAAGCATTTATGTACTCCTTCGTCAACAACAAATCAAGGTTTCACATTAGCAGTCGGTGGGGTAAAACCGTACAATAAGCTAAATGAACCCAAGTATTTGTTGTGCCATTGGAGATACATAAATCAAGAATCACCACAAAACAAGTAGGGTTTAGATCAAAAATAATAATAATAATACAACATACTTAAATAATTTCTACCCTTATAACCATTTCTCTTCCTCCATCAAGAGATTCACCCTTTTTCCTCAACAAAATGAAATTTAGAAAGACATAATAAAAGTAACAAAGACTAAAAATATAAGAGAAACTAGAGAATGCATTTCTATTACTACTAGAAAACTTACAATACTAGAAAACATACAAACTAGATAACTTAGCCTAAAGAAACCCTCTACCCCCCTTCTCTTACAAGCTGAATACATGGCCTATTTATAGTACTTGGAGTAAGCTAGAGGCCAAACAAATAATGGAGGGGTTAATCAAGTGGTATGCTAGTTGCCAAGAGTTGGTAAGTTGTTACACAAATTTCTCATCCACTGAATTGAATTACATTTTTCAGTCAGATACAGCCAGATTTTGAAGATATGTGAAGAATCAAAATTGTAGATCTTGAAACGCTGATATATTTTCATATATCTTTTGTCAAATTTGGCGATCGGATGAAGGAGATATGGTCAAATTACCGAGTCATGTCCAAGAGTCGCCCTGTAACATCAGCAGCAACTTGCAGCCTATGGTTTTACCATTTCAACACATTTTCACACCATCTTGTATTCAGAAAACTTGTTTATTTACCTCTTGGTATAACATATCCAAATTGCAGACCAAAATAAATTTGGTCTCAAGATATATAACTGAATTGGTAAAATAAGTCAATACTGGGCTGAACTCTGATCCGAATTTTGGTGATCCATTTTGTGCAACTACTTGGATGAATTTTCTGCTATCATCAACGCTGAATTGGGCTGAGCCTCCAACATAAAAGTTGTACCTCTATCTCTTGGCTTTCAAATGAAATAAGCTTCAGGTCCATAGAGCTTTTGATCATGAAGTTATGCTCAAATTACAAAAACTGCACAAGTCTGGAAACATGCTTCCATTTATTCCCTAACACAAAATATTAATAAAACAATAATATTAACAAGAATAAAGCAAGAAAAGCATAAAGGATTTGATATAAAAATATGTCAAAATATGCACTTATCAGTCAAATTAATATTTTCATCAATTAATCAAGTCAAATTTAAATTAATGATCCAATTATTTAATTAATTATTTCCATAAAGGCTAGCTAATCAAATATTGCTCAATTAAAATAATTTTAATATTTTTACTGATTAAATTCATTTAACTTCTTAAATTAATTTAAGCTTGATTAATTAATAGATCCAATTAATTAACTAATTCACTCCCATGAGCACTTAATCCCTATTAAGTTAAATAAAATAATTCTATAATTTACTTAGATGAATTAATTTTTCTCCTTAATCAAATTCTAGCTCAAGTTAATTAATCTCCATTAATGAACTTAATCCACCACTTTGGATCAAAATACTAGAGTAGAAGTAGATTACCTTAATTTGTGTATGGCCCCTTAGGTTCATAACTAAGCTAACAGTGGCTTGCAACTCTTGCAACTTATGAATATACTAATATTTTGATTAATTAATCTATATGGAATTAACTCTATAATTCTAAGAACCTCACAAGTCAAGGAAGTTCTTGCAGTGCACCTTGACTACCTTGTCATTCCATCAACTAATTTCCCGAGTAAATCTAAGGTATTGATTATTAGTTGAAATCCTATTTTAACTTAATAATTATGATTTCATATCAAGTCACATTGATCCTTTGATGAATCATTAGAAAACCCCACGTATAATATTCATCCTATCTTAGCCAAGGTTTTTTCAGGATCAAGGACTATGAAAATAAAGAAGATTCACCTATTCCACCAGATAGATGACAAATCATTTGTTGGTCACTCATTAACCTTCATTAGCAAAGACCATACACCCAGCGTAAACCTCTTAGGATTATCATGTAATCAGAAAATACATTAAAGTGTATGATGTCATGCTCAAGGCTACTATGGTGCCTCAAGTCTAAGGACTAGTTAATCCACTATCATAAGTAGAAAGTTTTTATTCGACAAATAATATTTCTAATTGAGAATTTCCCATGGCCCAGTTTGGTGTACTTGTTCTCCAACAAGCACATGCACACATGCACTAGCATCACCATGCTAATGTCTACGGAATTAGACATTCTCCTTTCGAGCATGCATCATGTATGGAAATCTATCAGACTTATTGATATCCTATCTCAATGAACACTAAACTCGAAACTAGGTTAAGATAAAAGGCATAAAGCCATGTTCCATTATCACCATCAAATGCATGACTTTGCCCGTAGTTATGTATGATCTAAGGAATTTATCGAATTGATAATATAATTGAAGTTGAAAAAATGCCTTTTATTAATAAACATTATGAATAAGATTATCTTTACAAATGTATAAAAGCTCACCACTAATTGGCTCGCTAAGCACTACTCGAACAATTTCCCATTGGCCCTAAGGTTAATTGCTCGTGTATCTAAGACCAATCTTCTCAAGATATCCTTGAAATATTCTCTTAGTTAAGGGTTTTTTTAGTGGATCTGCTATATTTTCTAGTAAGACAACTCTCTCTACTTTGACGTCACCTCTACCAATGATCTCTCAAATTAGATAGTATTACCTTACTATATGCTTGGATCTCTGTAATAACCAATCCTGACACTACTCACTTGACTAATATGATTCATGCATTACATGTTATTCATAAGTGCTTGCATTGAAACTATATGGCATGATCCATTTTACCTTATAATCATATTTGATCATTAAATTTGTAGAAAATCTCATATGGTGTTAGTTGTCAATCATCATAATATAAGTAATCAATATTAAATTGAAATAAGAAGAAAATGAGGTTGATCAATATTGGATGTCAATGGGATATATAGGTCATAATTTTGGAAGTGTTAACATTGTTACTAGTAAGCTTATACGGTTTGATTTGATTTCATCCAGGTATTTTAGAAGTATATATCTGTAAATTGCATATTTGGGACATTGGACATAAGATAATATGATTCAAAGGTGATATTACAATATTCATTTATGTATAAGATTATATAATTTTTAATATGGATAATTATTTAAGAATTGGGTGACAATCGGGTAAGAAATTAAATGATTGACTAGGAAATTAGCTTATGAATTATCTATGGTATCTTGTGGTAATTAAAATAGGATGCAATAAAATTAATATATAGTAAGACACATCCGATCTAGGCTTGAAAGATGGGTGAAAGATCATATTTACACCACAACCTACCACCTCATGCTTGCTACCAAGCTTAAGCAAGCACCTCAAGTGCCACCTCAAGCTTTCTTTCACTCTTAGCCATTTACCCACGACCCTCAACCATTTCTAGTCATTGTCAGGGTCAAAACTCATTTAAAAATCTCTATAAGCTGGTCCTAATCGATTCAAAGTGATAGAAAAGGGCAAATGAAGCAAAAAGAAGTAGTAATCACAAGTAGAAGCTGAAACTAGCATAGGTGAGGTTCATATATAGTTTTGACATCAATTTTTATATTATTTGAGGGTTTTATGATTTCTTAAGATTATTACCTTGTTCATGATGTTGTTAGAGGTTATTCATAGGGTTATTATGCTTAAAAGAATGATTAGTGGTTGCAAACACATAATAGAACCACTAAAGGGCAGAATCTATGTAGATGTTGATTTCTAGTTTATTGAGCTTAAATTTTTGAAATAAACCTTACGTAAATTCTATATTTCTCATCATGAATGTGTTTATATAGGAGTTAAGATTATGTATTTAGGTTTTGATATCTTGGGAATTAAAATATAGCATGACAATTAAAGAGATTGCTCAAAACTATCTCTATTGAATTTCAAATTATATCCTCTGTGAAGGGGACTGGTTTTATAGTATTAAATCCATTATTTTTGGTAATACTATAACTTGGTTGTATCTTTTTATATGTTATCTAAGTGTGGTGAAAATTTGGGAGTGGTTGAATACACTTAAGGGAACATTAATGTCATGAAGTGCGCAAAACTATTATGGTAGGAAACATCTGTTTCAGTATGATGTGAAGGGAGCTGAACTTGGGATGCTATATATGTGAGTTTTAGCCATTATATGACATGTTTACATTTTTTTGTGTTAGCTAAGAGTGATAAAAAGTGGAAAGTGAATGAATATGTCTAAGGGTATCAAAATCATCATGCAAATTAATATGGCAGCAATAAAATATGAAGTTGTGAATCTGTCCCATTTGGTTCATTAACATGTTCCAACATAGATGTGGTGCATTTGATCCCTAACATTTAGGGTGATATTGTAAGAGTTATAACACATCAATTAAGTGAGGTTATTATACATTTAAGATGTGGAACAAAGTGTGTAGAAGGTTGTATTCGATTATAGTTTTTAAGTGGTAAGGTTGTTTAGTTAAATTGAGATTCAAGATCTTTATACTACATGAGGTATAATGAACTTGTTAATTGAGGATGGTGATTGATATCTTGTATTTTTAGAGATTTTTTCACATTTAGAGTTGGGGAGTAGTACTTAAAAAACCTAGAAGTAACACACAACCGATCAAAGGTAAGTGAAACTCATGTAGTTCATGCATTATAGGTAAGCATGGTGATACTTGAGACTCTGAGACTCTAAGGCTTACTGGGCTGGTTGTTGGAGCTCCTACAGGCTTCTGAGGATTACTGTACATGGATGATGACCTGCTGGGTTGTGTTGTGGGCATATTCTAATTTTTACAATCATTATTATTGGGTAAATTGTTGTCTATATATAAAGAGTTACAAGATGCAAAATGTCCTTACCTCTTCCGAAAGCATAGGCTATTATTTTGATTTTTGAGTCTATTGTATTATAACTTTTGGATGTCGTGTCCTATATAGCTCTTGAAATTTTATAGTAAATAAGTTTGAGAATAGCATGACTGTGATGGGTGTTTTTTTATATAAATGATGATTTTTCTATATACAGGGTTAAATGTAAGAAAATATTTTTACTATTTTCCAAAGTGCTACAGTTGACAAAAAAACATTATATATATACACATGTACACACATGTGCTAGCTTGTCAAAATTATTGTTATATCAATATATACATTTAGTGGTGGGGGTGTTACAAAGTGGTATCAAAGCCCAATTTGTAGTTCTGTAGACTGTCCATATATATGATCTCTAAAACTGGTGGAACACAACCATGCCAGTAAGTTTTATTTATTGTATAATTCATTTTGTATTTCATGAATAATATTGTCCATGTGTTTTAAAATTTTGTATAAAATAAAGTTGAGGAAGACTCATCAGTAATAACAGGTATAAAATTTAAGGTTGGTATTCTATCTTTAGAGCTACATATTCTCTATTATCCACTAAGTATGTAATAAGACTGGATAGGGTACTTTATATATATATATATGAGGTCAATTACAATGTTTTAATTCCTTCTGGAGGTTCAAGATCAACTAGTTAGATTTTAAGAGCTCTAGGTTAATTTTGTTATATTAGCTAGGATTATGATATAACTTTCTATGTTGATTGATTTATTGTGAATTATGCATTGTGGATTATTTCAGGATTATTAAGACTTTTAAATTATAGGTGATGAAAATTCAGAAATTTTATGGAGACCATAGCAAGAAGATGTTTACTATTTGAAAAAAATAAAGAAGATTGTCAAATTATAATTTTCTATAGTATGAAAGAGAGTAGTACGATAGATTTATTATTGAACTTTGGGTTGTGTTAGAATTTTTAGAAATGACCAAGTTTACTAAAAATCCATTTGTGTGATCTCAGATCTCTGGATACATGTTGTAAAGAAATTTTTGAACATGCTATTGACAAACCAACTGATTTTATCCGGGATATAGTTGTAAGAACAAATCCAATCTCTCTTTTAGTTTATCATATACACCTATTAGAATTCGATGAATATTTAATGATATTGTTATAATATTGGGCAAGGCATTAAGGTCTAGTGCTTATCCTAAACAAGCTCCACTTCATATTCACCTAGAAGAAAGATAAATCTTGAGGTTATGTATTATTTATTACAACTGAATTGAGTAATAATTTGTAATAAGTATAGATTTTCATATTAAAGTTTATTTGATAAGTTAAGAAGAGCTACTGTGATCTTAAGGATTGATTTTAAGTTTGAATTAATTATGAATTTTTTGTTGTGCCGCTGGGTTGACTAATACCTTAATTATTTTGATATACATGATGAATAATATGTTTGATGATTCTATTTGGATATGTTTGGGGTGATATTCATTGATGATATCTTAGTGTACAACGAGAAGAAATATGATTAGCTTTTTAATATGATCTTGGAAACTCTAAAGAAGTAGAAAATTATTTGTTCAATTTAGTAAATACGATCTTTTAGTTATGTAAGAAAACACTTTTACTATTTTTCAAAGTGTTGACAAAAACATTATATATATACACATGTACACACATATGCTACCTTGTCAAAATTATTGTTATATCAATATCTATATTTAGTGCTGAATCAACAACTGGTGAAATAATGCCCAACTCTTGGATGAAGTTTCTCATCCAAACACCCTTTTTTTGCCGCATCACATGCAATGATGTATTTTGCCTCGTTGGTGGAATCCACGGTTGTAATACCCAATTCTCTCCTGCATAGCCAATAATAAGCATCTTGCATGAATATGCATCTAATCAATGTGCATTATCAAATTATGGCATACAAATAGCATGATTACACGGATTAATATTCCTTAACATGAATTAATACATGAAATATGAGATCAAACTTTTGTTTCTTGATTTAACATATTCCTTAAGTACCTTTTTGTAATGAAAAGCTCGGTATCTCGATTAAGGAAGATTGATGTGTTGAATGGTCATGAAATGAATTATTCGTATTGCTCCATACTTGTTACATTCTAAAGTGATTATTTGCCTAAATATTTTCTTTAAATATGTTACATTTGGCTAAGAACTAAAAGTATGCAAAATGGTGCAATTTGATTGGTTGGTTGACTAGGTTGCATGAAATCATTTTAAACTACATTGCACTTGATTATAACACCAAAACATTAATTTTTGTCATCTTCCTAGCCCATAAACATGGCTTTTGGCATAAGAAGACACCAAGCATGATGCAACCAATCATCACCCTCCACTTACCTCTCTTTGAAATGTCAAATAAGTCATTTTTAGCCTATTTTCTTGTGGAAGCTCCTAAAAAATGACCTACCATTCTTCTCCAAAGTTTCTCCCAAATTTCTACACTCTCATAGTCACAAAAATTGAATTCAATCCATAGGAATCCATAGAACACAAACTAGAACAAGTTTTCACCCTTTTAAGCTTGAAAATCGTTGATTTTGAAGCTTAATTCCAACCTAATCAGGGCCTTTAACACATCCTATCTTTCAAAGAGATTGACCTTTTCACTTAGCACAAAGTGGATTTCAAGTAAGTTGAACCTTTCATTTGCTATATCACAAGAATCATCTAATGTTGTTCATGTTTTAATGTGATTGTTATTATTTGTCAAATGATGTAATATTTGATGCATTTATGGTTCATGAAGCTTGACACTATTAAAAATATAATAAGGTTTTTGAAAAGGAAGTATGGTACTTGATTGATGGTTTGGTAGACAAGGGATGTGGGAGGGACGGGCGGACCCAACAAATGGTGAAAAATACTTGAGATTGAAAAATAGGTATAAGAAAGTCACAATTAATGAGATAGAATACAACTAATACCTAAGGTTGAAAGACCAAGTATGGAAACCCGTATTAGTTCTTTTATTGGTCAATCATTATGAACAGGTTCCAAAAACTACGGTCTACCGCTATTAGTTAGGTACCACACTTCAAGAGCTCTAAAGAATGATTTATGAAACAAAGTTATTTAATTGAATAATGCATTTAATCATTATTTATGTGATTTGCATGTATGTTATTTGTTATTGCATCAGTTTCACCTTACTGAGCCTTTAGCTCATTAGATTCATGTGATTCAGGTGGAAATGTACAAGTTTAGAGATTGATTGAGTCTCCAGAGCGGATAGACAGAGATTTATTCATATGCCATGCTTTGAGCTGTTTTGTAGCATATTTTGAAAACTCTATTTTGTTTTCAAATAAGCCGCTCTGTTATGGTTTTATAAACAAATGTACTTAGTTTTGATTTATTATGTATATGGTGTGTTTAAAATGAAATGAAACAACAAATGAATTCAAGTTTTTTCTCTTATAGCCAAAAGGGGAACTTTTATCAAAACCACAACTCTAGTATTGATGAAAAGTTAACACTTCTTGATTTAATTATATTAGTTTGTTTAGGTTTTATAGTTATGTTAAGGAATATTACAGTTTATTTGATTATATTTTGTTTTATGTTATTGTCATGATTATGCCTTTATTATTGGTGAATGATGTGATACCCGAGCCTCTTACTACTCACATGGCCAAATATGATTCATGCATTACATGTTAATTTTATATGCTATTTGCATTTGTATTGACATTGCATAATTTATTTCATTTTATACGACATTCTTGAATATTAAACTTAATTCTGAAGCTCTTGTACGATATTAGTTATTGAATTTCTTAATCTAAATAGTTGATTTTATATTGAAATAAGAAGAAAATAAGGTGGATCAATATTAGATATAGATGGGATATATAGGTTATAATTTTGGAAGTGCTAAAAGTGTTACTAGTAACCTTATACGGTTTAATTTGATTTGATCAAGTTATTTCAAAAGTATATATTTGTAAATTAGCATACTTGGGATATTGGACATGATATAATATGATTTAAGTGTCATATTACAAGGCCCTTATGTGCATATGATTTTAGAAATGCAAACTAGATAATTCTTTAAGAATCGGATGCGAATCGGTTTGGAGATCGAATGAACGGACATAGGAATTACCTATGGGAATGAATGGTGATTAAGATAGGTTGCAACCAAATAAAAATAGATGAGACACACAAGATTAGGGCTGCAAGATAAGGGAGAAAATCAGATTTTCCATTTACTTGCCACCTCATGCTTTCTTATTAAGCTTAAGCTAAAATCTCAAGCTAACACCTCAAACCCTTCACCCTTAAGGAACGACCAGACCCTCATTTCAGCCATTTTCATCTTCCAAACACACACCTTAAGGTCTCCAAGTGATCCAAATTGATTCCAAGTTGAAATAAAAGCAAGAAAAGCAAAGAAGAAGTGATTACCATCAAGTTAGCCTCAAAATCTGCATAGGTAACACTTATCTACGGTTTTGCCTTTGGTTTTCAGATTATTATGAATTGTTTTATGGTTTATTAAACTTTCAATATATCTTATAAAAGTGTTAGGAAGTTTTTAGTTAGACTTTGGTGCACAAAGAAAGGGTTTTTGATCACAAACACTTAATAGGAAATACTTGTGGCAGAAACTGTCATCTTACTATTTTCTTGTGTTTTAGGCTTCAAAAGTGTATGGTATGTTGAATAAAACCTATAATTATTACCATTTACATGACCATATATGAGTTAAGAGTATTGGAATCATGTTTTATCAGTTGGAAATTGAAATAGAGAATGATATTGGAGAAACACTCAAACTGCCAAAATAGCAAAATCTGTTTTGGTGTGCTGTGAAGGAAACTGAATTAAGGAGCTAAATCCATTATTTTTGGTAATAATATGACCTGGTTGTCTCCTTATATATGTTATCTAAGTATGGTGAAAATGTTGGAGTGATTGAATATACTTAAGGGTGCCAAAACCATTAATGTCATGAAGTGTGCAAAACTGTCACGGTAGGAAACAATCTGTTTCAGTATGTCGTGAAGAGAGCTGAACTTGGGAAGCTATATCCGTGATTTTTAGCAATTATATGATATGGTTACATTTATATACATGTTATATAAGTGTGGTAAAAATTTGGGAGTGATTGGATATGCTTAGGAATGTTAAAATTATCATGCAACTAAACTTGACAGCAAGAAAATATGAAAATGTGAATCTGCCACATTTGATCACTTAGCATGTTTCAACCTTGATATGTTGCTATTGAGTGTTAACAATTAGGTACATGCTATTAGAGTTATAATACTTCAATTACATGATGTTTGCATGCATTTAAGATGAGAAATTGAGGTATTTGAGGGGCTATATTGGGTTCTAGTTTGTGAAAGCTTGATTGTTAGCTTATAGCTTGGTGTTTAAGGTCTAGTATGAGATTTTGTGCTTTCAACTTGCCAAATTGGGAATGGTGCTTGATGTTGGGTAATATTACAGGCTATTTTACATCTAAGGTTGGAGAGGAATACTAAACAAATTTAGACTAAGCCACCAACCAAGTGAAAGGTAAGTAAAGATTCATTTGCAACTACAATGCATAGACATAGTAGATGTGTGAATTATATGTAATATCATAAATCATATGCGCATAGTAGAGGACTCTCAATTGAGCATACATACATGGGCATTGTCATTGGCACGTGCATGCATCATATACGCACATTGTGATAAATCTTGCATTGCACGACATGATTGTGAGAAAGGAAAATATTTTGCTGACCACTACTAGTGCACCAAAGCATGCATGGATTTGCATGGTTTATGCATGGATTTGTAGGTTCGCGTGCATGGATTTGCATGCGTATGAGTATGCATGGATTTGCATGCTTATATGATTATTAGCCATTGGATTATGGCAGTATACAGAGCTCTTTTCTAGTGCATGGGATAGTAGCGTTGGTCAGGGGCCAAGAAAGAAATGATTTTGAGAGAAATATTTTGATGCATAAAATTGCATTATGGGCATAGCATGTTGAGATGCATGACTCAATATTGTGGATTATTCTTTGACATGCATAATCTTTACTTGATGAGCGTTAGCTCATATAGTTTATGCATTGTAGGTGAGTACGACGATACCTGAAGCATCTTTTATTGGCTGGGCGGCGGTTGGAGCTCCTGCAGGTGTCTGAGAGAGTGTGTACATGGATGATGACCTATTGGGCTATTTTGTTGGCTTGTTATATTTTGAGTCTGTTGTATTATATTTTAGACTGGTACTATATTTCGCTTTTACAACTTTACTGTAAATAAGTATGTAAATATTGGGTTATTGTGGGTGTTGTGTTTTTATATAAATATTGATCCTACTATATACATGATATGTGTTAGAAAGTATTTTAAACAGGGTTGTGCATGTAAAAAGTGATATATCTTTTCTTAAAGTGTTACAAAAAAAAAATATTCCATGCATGCATACAGGTTCTATCATGTTAAATTATAATATATAACTAGTTGTGTAGTA
>CM033117.1:9833824-9892683 GCA_019321725.1 Paulownia fortunei | reverse complement strand
AACAACTCAAGGGCTTCAAACAAGGCTTCAGCGATTTCAAAAATAGGGTTTTTCTGTATTCCAATTTTCAATTGGGGTTAAAGGGATTTTACTGAAATCAATCAAATTTTACTGAAATCAAACGACTCAAAGATCAAGCGTCGGAACTACGCTTTTTCAAAAACAGTTCCGGGATTAGAATCAACAATTTCAGCGACCGATTAACTAAATCGAAAAAGGAAAAAACAGATAAAACAAAACAAAACCAAAAAATAAATCGAATCAAATCGATCAAAAGAACTTCCCAAAAATAATGAGGATTAGAGTCCGATCGGAGCTCGAACGAGAGGAGATGGAGATGGAGATGGAGATGGAGATGGAGGATGAGAGACCTTCCTTCTCCCTTGTTTTCCTTTTTCTCTTTTTCTACAGAGAAAAAGAACTCTGCGCCTCTCTCTACTAGGTTTACTTCATATGCTTTGCTTAGCACTAGATATTACCCACAGAATTACTTTTTTTACTGTTATATAATAAAGACGGCTAATTATCTTTTTACGGTTCTGTAATTGTAGGGCAAAAAGAATACTAAGATCTCATTTCCTAGTATGATTTGGTCGAAACAAAATTAATTATATGCTAAGTGGCATTTATAATTTTTGTGACGAAAATCGCATAAGATTAGAATTGAGTTTACTGGATTTGGTCGAATAAAATTTGGACTAGAAAGTTTTTATCATCAAGTAGACAAGAATTATTTATTTTTTTAGAATTAAGATTTGTTATTATTTCATGGGTTATGTTAACTCATGATAAATTAAAAAGAAATATATTTTAAGCAACTGGAAAGGAAAGTAGAAATATATGATTGTAAGTGGTAACCAAGAGATGCAGGAAAGTCAAGTATAAGAATATTCATTCCATATCACTTAAATTTCAAAAAATTAAAAATTCAATATGTCAAAGTATTGTATTAAAAATCAAATGAAATTAATTGATTTGAAAATTAACAAGATGGAGACAAGTTTGGTATCTTTTCAAGTGACATTCCAAGACTCAAGCAGAGTTAACAGAAGGGAAGTCGAAGAATTCTACTAAGGACACCTTTTCAAGTATATCAACATACTATATTTAATATAAAACAAAAATTAATCGGTTCGATTATTAACCAACTCTTTGTAGACTATTTTTTAATTCGGTAAATTGATTAGCCGATCTTTCTTCTAAAAATAGTATATAACATAAAAAGATTAAACAATAGATCATATTTGCATTTTTTATTTAGTCTTTTTAGTTTTGGTAACAAAAACTAATTTCTTTTTATAAAAATTAAATAAAAAATATAAAAATGTGTATATTAAATTAAATATAAAGATATATAAATATTACAATTCAATATTCAGCACGGCTCAGTACGCTAAACCAAACATAACCAAATACTAAAATTTAGTAAAAGTGAAAATGGAATATCGAACCAAAACCTTCTATTCGATTTTAGTACGTATCGAATTTTCGATTTCAAATTTAATTTCGATTTAATTACTTTACTGAATGAGAAAACACTTAGTGAAGTAAGAACAAACAAACATGGCAACTTGTGATAGTTTTACTTGATAGACTATTTTTTGCGAGAGGCTATCAATTTTTTAGTACCCAAGTCTCGTAGTGCTGACTTGATTAACATGATTCATATATTATATGTTATTATATATCAATTATATTGATACTGATATGACATAATTTATTTTATTTTATAATAGCATTCTTGATCATTAAATTTTTAAAAGTTCTTGTATGGTGTTAGTTATCAATCTCTCTTAACCTGAATAGATAATTTTACTTTAAGCTAATAAGGAAAATTAGATTGATCAACAAGTTGAATATTCATGGTTTACATGTTATAGTTTTAGAAGTATTGCAAGTGTTGCCTGTAAGCTCACATGATTTGATTCGTTGCGATCAAGATGTTTCAAAAGTATACATCGATAATTGCATACTTGGGACATTAGATATAATAATATACTATGATTGAAATGTGATATCACAAGTTATGTTGTACATCAGACTATCGAAGTGCAATCTTAACAAATATACAAGAATCAGGTGTCAATCGAATTAGAAATCGAATGAGCTTAGGAAATTAGTGTTGGAAATATTTATGGGATCTTATGGAAATTAAAATAGGTTGTAATGTGGTAAATAAATATTGAAGAGCATGTGATTTAGGGTAACAAGATGGGTGAAAAATCAAATTTATAATACAAGTTCCCACCTCAAGCATGCTTATGTGATATTTTTGGATATCTCAAATGGGATACTTACCAATGATCACAAGGAAGATAGGGAGTGTACCTTTGATGATCATGGAAGGATGGTCCATGACGTATTGTGAATTTACACGCTTTTACTTCAAGTGCATGGGTCACCAAGTAATAAAGTGTTTATTCATACGGATATTGTTTCCCAATGGAGCATGTATGCAAGTACTGAATCTAGACTTATGCAACTATATTTGACCGGATTGAAAAGTGATTGGTTGATTTAAAAACTTAAACAAACGAATAAGCAAAAACAACAACACTTAAAATCCAAGGAAACAGGGGATTAAAACTCAAGGTTGAGAAGTGTTAAGGCGTTGGATTGTCATTCAATTGCATTAAAAACTCTTACAAATTAGTTATTAGGATCGAAGTTTAGTTTTGTGACAGTGGGAACTCCAAATGTACATGATACTCTTTTCCAAGACATATCAGACCTATCACTGGAAAGCAACCGATATATTCCTACATAAGTTAAACTATCTAATGATGTATTAAGTTTTGTGATTTACTATAGCTTTCAACGGTCAAGTCTATGACTACTGAGTATGCTAAATTCTATATCCCTATAGTGACCTAGTTGACAACGTACACTACATGAGCACTTGGTGTGACACTACCTCCCAGTCTTAATCACAACAATAAGGTTCATCTCAAAATTGGCCAAATTTTAAAAAACATTAAAAACATAATGTATAATCATCATCCACATCACATACATGTTAACAATTTACAACTTCCTAAAAACAGCTTTCCAAGCCTTGACTAAATAAGCTCATATTGAAATTATGAAAGCACCAAGTGTTTTCCAACATCATGGTTCTTACAAATTCCTCCAAGCTGACAAAATATAAGAAGGATTTAAAGAAGAAAGTTACAACCCTAAAAGAATCTTTACTTCTTCTTCAAAATCTTCAATACCCAACGAATTCCTTTCTTCTTGGCTTTAATTCCAAACTCCTTGGTGAATGGGTAAATATTTTTTAGGGAGTGTGTGTGAAAAGGTATAGAAGTGTGTGTCTTGATGGAGATGAGAAGTGTACGTGAATTTAGGTGTGGAGTGTGTGTGGGTGATGAATTGTGTGTTGTATGTTATATGGTATGATATGTGAATTGAATATATATGTGAATTGTATGTGTGTATATTATAGCTATCAAGAGCATCACATGGGTAGTAAGGTATAGGTGTATCTAGTGTGTATATACCATAAAAGATGTCAAAATTTGCTTTTGACCACCACTTATTGTAAGAAGAGGGCTAAAGAATCTTTTATGTTGAATAGTTGGTGTCGTCATGTCTGAAACTAGCGCTGCGGTGTGAGTTCCCACGCATGGATGGCACTGAGGCGCCTTCACCTCTTTTTCTTGTGGCGAAGTAGAACCAAAACTTCAGCCTGTTGCTTTGTTATCTACAAGATTCGGCCTCTTTCAACTGATTTATGACCTCTTTCTAGGATGAACAGGCTTTTAGTATCTTCATAAGAATTGTAGCCCAATCTATTAAATTTCTCCATCTTCTCGAATCAACTCAATATCACATTTATGGAGAAAGTTATGTTAAAAATACAAAGATTGTCGTATCTAAAAGTTTCTACTGACTCTTTGACTCATTTTCCATCTTTCAACTCCATAGATAAGGTACAATTCCATTAATTATGAGATAAAAAATTTGAATTTGTGCTTTTAGAGGTGTTAAAAAATATATTAAATTATGAGCTTATCAATTACCCTCAAACTTATTTTTTTGCTTATCTTCAAGCAAAATAGTAAATCAAACTAGATAAAGGCTCATAATTCAATCATGAATAATCAACTTGATCAGCCAATGTATTGCCTTAATAATTATATTGAACACAAGTCTAAATGTTTGTCATAAACACTAAAAAACTTGTGCTTTATCAATCAAGTCACGAATTTCGAATGTGTGTATAGTATCAAGTTCAAGCTTCATGCATACATTCTTTGTATGAATTACGCAACCAATGACTCTCTTGATCTAAGCAAAGCATTTTTAGGTTTTCCATAAACTTGCTTTTCATATAACTTCTCCACTAATCCAGACACTTACAAACTTAGATCAATAGGACTTCAATAAACTTGTGACCTAGGCATTAGCTTACAAAGAAAGGGTAAGGATAAAGAAAGTAAGATAGCATAAAGCGCTGCACATAGAATTTCACTCTCTTCATTTCTTTTCTCTTCCTAATTCTCTTCATTTGTTCTTTGGGATTCATACTTTTCTTTTCTTCCCTTTTTGTGTAATTTTTTTTCTTCTTTTTCTTCTTTTCTTTCTTTCTTTTTTTATATTAATCCCAAAGCTTAATTTCTTGTTCTTTTGCATTCACAACCCCCAAATTTATCTTTCTTTATATTCATGGGCTGTGATGAATTCTGTTCACATCATTCTTACTTATGTACCTGAATGCATTCACTTCCACGCCCAAACTGTCTTTGTATGACCTTTGCACAAATTCATGCATAATATGTCTCATTAAGCTCTCTTGGGGACAATCAATGATTTTTTGGGCTACAAATAGTGAGCTACAAGAAACAAAGTTAAATGGTGTTCATTCATATGCATTGCACATGTCATTCTTTGAAAGGAGCTCAAAGGGATAACTAGTGATAATAATATGATCATGGTAGGCTTGAAAGGCATAAACGAGCCAAAAAAATGGCCTAAATCATTTCCCAATATGCTAGTTATCTAAAATTTCACCTCAAAAAGTAATGAAGCAAGTTCTAAAATACCTCATAACGACCAAAAAAGACTTATTGGAAGTCAAATCATCACCAAGAAATATATAATTAACAAGATTTCAACACGATGTGTGCTCAATGAAAATTTGTCAATCATGACAAAGACCAACTACACACAAGAATTGTCATGTTATAAAATTAATAATCTTCATTTCCTCTAGAATCAATATAATATCAATTAAGTTTCATCTTAGGTCATCGATCATCAAGATAAATCAATCAATCTTAAATGTGAGCCTACTCAAGTTTGTCAACAAAACATGCTTGTTCTAGGACTTTCATCACACACAACATGTAATTACACACAATTTGTGCACAAAAATAAAAAAAATTAGCTTAATTTTTCACAACACATAAGTCATAATTCCCACCCTCAAACGTAAATAAAACACTATCCTCAATGTTTAAAGCAATAAAAAGCATAGGGGAAAAAGAACTACTCCCTCTTAATTCATTATACATCAACAAACATGTGTCCTTAGAGGTCCAATGAAAGTCTACACACCACTAAAGAGATAAGAACCTGCAACTAAGAAGAGGGTAAATGAAAGAATACAGGCGAAAGCAATGAAAGTGAAAACAAAAACATACACAAAGCAATGCAATAGTTGAACAAAAGAAAGCCAAGCATGCCTAAATCTAGAAAGGGAATTTACTTCAAAAATTAACTAAGAAATTATTCAAAAACAAAGAAAATGGGGGTTTAGGTTACCTCCAAGAAGCTTGGTTTATAGTGGTCAGCCTAACTTTATTACCTCTTCTTGGGAAAAGGCAATATGTAATTTAGATATCTTACGCGTGTTACCTCCTCCGAAGTAGTGCTTAGATCAGCATTGATTACCCCATATCAAGGGGTTTGAATATCTCCACATGGGCCTCACCTTGCATGATTGATCGTAACCTTGGTCTTGGCTTGTGTAATAAATTTGAATTCATGTGAAAGGGCTTCTTAAAGGGTAATTTGGCATCAAAGTGTGCAATGGCAGTGACCAATCTTTCATCCTCCATCTCTCCTCCATTTGAAATTTTCAAAAGTTCTTCTAATTCTCCATTAAACTTATTTTTCTGCACATGCTCAACAACAAAGGATCAAAAACATCTAATTGATTACACTTAGGCTTTTTCACGCAATAATTCAATCCCCTAAATTCATGCAAATTAACATGCGCGCTCCTTTTTCTTTTTTCTTTTAAGTTCATTATGCATGCATCAACTTTTTCCTCAATCTTAGTTTGTTGAAAAAGTCAATAGTCAATGGGTTAAGGGCATCAATTTCATCACACAAGTATGTATTTGTCGGTCATTTTATGGCCTTAGAAACATTGAAGACCACTTGGTCATCCCCTATAATAAGTATCAAATTTCTTAGTTGTGCATAATTCAAGGCATCTCTACTCATCGCTCGAAAAGGTCTATGTAAAATAAGGCGCACATTAACATCTTCCTTCATATCCAACATAATGAAATCAACTGGAAAAATAAACTTATCTACATTTACTAGTATATCCTCAATAATACCTCATGGATACTTGATAGACCAGTCGGCTAGTTGAAGTGACAGGGTTGTTGGCTTTGTCTCCCTACGTCCAAGCTTCCTATATACTGACAAAAGTATAAGATTAATACATGCTCCCAAATCACTTAAACCATTAGAAAATGAAATTGAACCAATAGTGTAAGGAATAGAGAATCTCCCGTGGTCCTTAAGCTTAGGAAGAAACTTATTGTAGACAATCACCGAGCACTCCTCGATTAAGTTCACCCTTTTATGTTCTTTCCATTTTCTTTTATTTGGCAAAATATTCTTTAAAAACTTAGCATACTTGGGCATTTGAAATATAGTATCAACAAGTGGAATATTAATATGCAACTTCTTAAAATTATTAAGAAATTTAGAAAATTGCACATCTAGTTTTTGCTTTTTCAAAGCCATAGGAAAAGAGGTTGGGATACTTATCGTCTTATTAAGAACAAAAGGTGTGGAAGAGGTAGTATGTTTGGATATGTGCTTGTCCTCCTTCTCTTAACTTTCCAACCTTTTCACTTTGGTGTCAATCTCCTTCCCATTTTGTAAAATGACCATATTGATATTTGCTTTGGTATTTTTCTTAGTGTCACTTAGCACAACTCCTTACACTCGTCTATATATCATACTTGCCAATTGCCCCACTTAAGTTTCCAAGTTTAGATTAATGCGTCTTGATTTTGAAATCTAGTTTCAGTGGTTGATATGAATTTGCTCATCATCTCCTCCAAACTCAACTTTTTCTCTTGAGCTGGGTATTCATGTGTGGAGGCTTTGCCATGTCGTGATGGAGCTTGCTTGGATGAGGATGAAAATGTGTTCCCAACTTGGTACTCAATGTTATAATGTCCACCTCCACATAACTCATATGCGATGATTTGCACTTTCATCACGCAAGCACTCATGTTACTATCTTTTTATTCAATGCTTCAATTTGAGTTGATAGGGCTAAGTATGTGTCGATGGTGTAAACTCTCTTGCCTTCTTTTTAAAACTCCTATGCATTTTTCATTGGTAACTGCTTGATGCCATTTCTTCCATAAATCGTATACCTCATCCGGAGTTCTCTTCATGATTATGCCTTATGCTATTGCATCTATCATAGAAATGTTGGCGGGAGACAAACTATTATAAAATGTTTACACTTGCAACCATGTAGGCAAACCATGTTGTGGGCACCTCCTCAACAAATTCTTGAACCTTTCCCATCTTTTCTACAGGGATTCTAAATTGAATTATGCAAATGTAGTTATGTCGGTCATCATTCTTACAATTTTAGAAGGTGAAAAGTACTTGGCAAGGAATGCTTGTGCCATGGCACAATATGTTGAGGTTGCAAAATCATGGGACTAAGCACAATGGGAATTTAAAAATTTAAACATGTAATAAGCTATTTAATACATACTATCCTGAATTTGATATGATTAATAGTTTCACACCTGAATACTTTGTTTAATTAAAAACAAGGTTTTTGAGATTATACTTGAATTGAGAACTTTGGTTGATTAAGCTGACTTGAACAAATCAAATCACAGCTAGATAAAACGGTTCACTATAGAAATCCAAGTGTCTTCCCTCTGACAATATCCACGACAAGCAAGACTATAGTTTAATATCTTTGCTAGAAGATACCGCATATTTATTTCTAATCTAGAATTTTAGGAGTGTAGATTAATTCCAATATAAACTAGGTAATAGGAGAATTAATCTAGATATCAAAGATTATGGAACCTTTGATAGAACAAAAACTAGAGCACAAAATAAAGAAAGGGGTGTATATTTTGGTTCTTGATGTGGACAAAATTTTGCTTCACAAGCATTAAGAATTTTGTCCCCTATGGTGGTGTATTTATACACCTCTTAGATCTTACACTAATCTTAATAGGTATCTAAAACTCCTTTCTATATTATCTCTAGTTTGTTTCTATCCTAGACATGTCTTTGATTTCTTTCCTATTATGACTCTAAGTCTTAATTAGTTATTATTTAAGACATGGAGTCTTTAATTCAAAATTAAAGACTACTAATGAGCCTCTCCTACAAGCCGGTTAACCTTGGGCTTGCTTATTAATTATTCTCCATTCATTAATTAAGCCCATTTAAATTGGTTCCATAAGACTACCTTAATAAATATGCTCAATATAAATAACCCCATTATTTATATTAGTTAAATTAATTTAATAATTTAAGGTTTATTAATTAATTAATCAAACTAATTAATTAATTACTCCCAAAGTGCCCCTAATCTTTATTAGATCTAATAAAATAATTTTATTATTTAATAAAATGAATTAATTTAACTTTTTACATTAACTCTAGCTTCAAGTTAATTAATCTCTATTAATTAACTTAATCCATCTCCTTGATAAATTCTAGATATAAGTAATCCATCTCATTTTGTATGTAACCCATTAGGTTTACAACTAGGCTAGTTATAGGATTGCAACTATTATAATTTAGTGAATATATAAAATATATTATGAAATTAATTATTCTGTTTTGGAATTAACTCTTTAATTCCAAGAACCTCACAAGTAAAGGGAAGCAACTAACAATACATCTTGACTATTTTTTTCTATTATGAGCACCATGCAAGTTTGGTCTTTTCATCAAGTAATCTCCCAATTAAGTATAGGGCATAAACGATTAGTCGAAACTCTATTTGACTTAATAACTATGATTTCATTTCTAGTCATATTGACTTTTGATGAAATATTAACAAACTCTCATCTAATAATCATCTCGCTCTGGCCAGAGGTTTCTAAGTCAAGGATCGTGAAATGTAAATGAGACTCACCTATTCTAATAGATAGGTGATGAATCATTTATTAACCACTCATTAACCTCCATATACAAAGATCATATATCCAACGTAAACTCCTTGTGATTGTTATGCAGTTGGAAAATACATCAAAGTATATGATGTAATTTACAAGGCTGCCATGGTACCTCAAGTCAAATACTAATATATATACTATTGCAACTAGAAAATTCTTATTCGATGAACAATATTTCCATTTGAAAATTTTTCACGGGGCCTGTTCGAATTACTCGTTCCCCAATGAGCACTTGCACAGATACACTAACATCTCCATTCAAGACATGTATTTAATTGCTTTCCTAATAAGACTCTAAGTCTTAATTGGTTTCCATCTAAGACATGGAGTCTTTAATTCATAATTAAAGACTACCTATGGGCCTCCCCTATGAGCCCATTAACCTTGGGCATGCTTATTAATTAATCTCTATTAATTAATCAAGCCCAATTAAATTGGTTTCATATGACTAACTAATTACATAGGCCTAATATAAACCATCCTATTATTTAAGTTAGTTATATTTATTTAACCATTTAAATTAATTTAAGATCCATTACTTAATTGATTCAATTAATTAATTTATTACTCCTAAGGAGCCCCTAATTTTTATTAGGTATAATTAAATAATCTTATTATTTAATCGAATGAATTAATTTTACTTTTTAAATTAATTCTAGCTCCAAGTTTATTAATCTATATTATTTAACTTAATCCAACTCCTCGAATAATATTCTAGATAGAAGTGATCTATCTCCTTTGGTATGTGACCCATTAGGTTCACAACTAAGCTAGTTGTGGGCTTGCAACTATTGTAACTTTGTAAATAATTCACTCCTTAATTCCTAAAACCTCACAAGTTAAGAGAAGCAACTAAAAATGCATCTTGACACCTAGTCTTAAGTGTATCAACAAGCAAAACTATTTCTTTGACGACCACCAGGTAAGTCCAATCCTTCTGTAAACTAATCTCCTAATTAAGTTTAGAGTAAGGATTATTAGTCAAAACCTATTTGACTTAATAACTATGATTTCATTTCTAGTCAAATTGACTCCGGATGAATCTTTAGAAAAACCTTGTTTAATATAAATCCTGCTATAGCTAAAGACTTCTAAGTTAAAGATTATGAAATGTATATGAGATTCACCTATTTGGCAAGATAGGTGACAGATCCTTTGTTGGCTACTCATTAACCTCATACACAAAGATCTTATACCTAATGTAAACCTTTATGATTATCATACAATTAGAAAATACATCAAAGCATATGATGTCATGCCCAAGGCCTCTATGCTACCTTAAGTCAAATCAAAGGACTAATTCATGTATTATCGCAATTAGAAAATTCTTTTTCAACAAACAACATTTTTAATTGAGAATTTTCCACGGGTCTGTTTGGTGTATTCATTCCCCAACAATCACCACACACTTGACTAGTGTCACCATATCGATGCTTGTGGAATGAGACATCCTCTTTTAGAGCATGCTTCTGTTAGAGTAGTGCCCGACATGCCAATTACATTGGGCATCTTTTATACTCTTGTAAAATATTTTTTTTCAAATCATATTAATAAAAGGTAAATTTCTTTATCTTTAATTACTTCTTATAATTAGATAAAGTCACCAAACTTAGCTACAAGGTATGGTTACGCATTTGATGGTGATCATGAAATATGCCTCTATAGCTCTGGTCTTAAATTAGTTTCGAGTCAAGGACTTTTTGAGATGGGACATCGAATAGTCCAATAAACTTGCACATACGATGCATGCTCGCATGAGGAGGATGTCTCGCTCCATGGATATTGGCGTAGTGACGCTAGTGCATGTATGTGGGTGCTTGTTAGGGAACAAGTACACTGAATAGGCCTACATGAATTTCTTAATTGGAAACTCATTTGTCGAGATAACAAATTCTATGTTACGATAGTACACGATTAGTCTTTTGACTTGAGACACCATGGTAGCCTTATGCATGTCATATTTTATTTTGATGTATCATCTAATTGCCTGATAATCACAAAGGGGATACATTGGATGCTGCATTGATATGTATGGAGGTCAATGATTGGTCAACAAAGTATCTGTCACTTGTCTAGTAGAACAAGTAAATCTCCTATGTTTTCATAGTTCATGACTCAAAAGTCCTTGGCCAAGGCAGGATGAATGTTAGACAAGGGTTTTCTAACGATTCGTCATGAGTTATTGAAACTTGAAATAGAATTATAATTATTGAGTAATTAGGATTTTGACTATTAATCCATGCCCTAGACTCAATCGGGAGATTAGTTGACAGAAATACCTTATGTGTATGGTACTCGTAATTGAAATAGGATCACTCGCTATTTTACCTAAGTGTAGGTAGTCATGATACACTTGCTAGATATTTCCCATGACTTGTGAGGTTATTAAAATTAAGGAGTTAATTTCAGGTAGACTAATTAATTAGATTAATTAATCGGAATAATTATTATTAATCATAAGTTGCAAATATTGCAAGCTCACTGCTAACTTAATTATAAACCTAAAGGGTTACACACAATTTGAGATGGAACATTTCTAATTCAGGAATTGATCCAAAGGGTTGGATCCATTTAATTAATAGAGATTAATTAATTGGGGCTTAACTTAATTCAAGGAGTTGATGTCATTGTTCAATTAAATAATTAGATTATTTAATTGGACCTAATAAGATTAATGAGCCCAATTGGAGTGAAATAATTATTTGATTGGATCAAATTAATTGTGTAGTTTATAAATTAATTTAATTATTAAATTAATAAACTTAATTAAATAATTAGATTATTTAATTAGGTCTAATTTGATTTAGATGGGCTAGATGGAATTAATTAATTTGGGTAAGATAATTAATTGAATTAATTGTGGAATTTATTTCAAAGTCCAAGCCTAATTCAAAAAGGCCTATTCAGAAAGACCCATGAAAGTGATTGAAAAAAGATGAAAAATCAAGAGTTTGGAATTATTAGGTAACCTTGAATATCATTGGAAGATATGAAAGAGATAAATTGGAAGAAGTTAGGATGAACCAAAATATCTTTCAACCAATTAAAAGGAGATAAAAAATACCAAGAGTAGGACTCTTGGAATTTTGAGCCCCCTATATATACCTCATGGCCAAAAATTATAAGATGTAGAAATATCCCTATAATTTTTGGCCATATAGAATTAAGAGAAGAAAATTATTTTCTTCATCCGTCCTTTTTCTCTAAAAAATTCCATCTCTAGGTATTAATTCTTTTCTCCCAAGTTGATAAGAGAAATTAATATTTTCTATACATACTCCATCAACTAGATTAAAAAAGAAATCAAAATTGCTAGCGGAATTCTAATTTTGTGTTCTTACTCAAAGTATGGACTACTATAGAGGGGAGACATTTGGATCTCTGTGAACTACATTTAGAACAGGGGCTAGCAATTGATTGCTTCATACCCTACGACAACCATTGAAATTACAATATCATTAAAAATCGCATTGGATCCGAGATATTACTATAATTGTTATAGTTTAATATTTTTAAAAAATTTAATTTTTCGCTGTCCATACCCCGAAATCAAGCAACCCAATAGTGGTATCAGAGCCATGGTTTGTGCAATTCCAATTGAATTTAATTTATGCTTGTGAATTTAATTATTAAATTCTGATTAATTTGTTGTAGTTCTGATTGGGATAGAATTATTTTGCAATTAATTTAATTGTTAAACATAATATTTATGATTGAATTTGATTCGATCATAAGGAGAAATCATACATAGCATGGCGCTGGGTACCCATGCACGCAGCAGCGCGCACCCATCGGGTGCTGGCACACGCCCATCAAGTACCCATCGGGTGCCGGTTGGGCACCCGTCAGGTGCCGATTGTGCACGCTATTGTGTTGAAGTACAAAATATGATTTTTTGATTTTATAATTAAAATGTTTAATTTTAAAATTTAAATAAAATGGGGTTTTTTTTGAAAATCAAGATTTTATTCCAAGTCATAAAATTATAATTTAAAAGGATGGTAAATTTACATGCTTTAATAAATTCATATGATGTATTTAGTAGTATGTATGGGGTGATCTTGGAGCCATTTGGACCAATGTGATTGGATTTATTTATCTTTAGATTTTTGAATGGGGCCTGCAAGTTTTTTATTCTTTCCTTGTATGTACTTACATTTTGAAATAGAGTAGAATAGGGTGAGGTTTTTCTTTTTTGCTTTTTGGTGGACAAAAAGAAGGACCAAGATGAAGAATCAAGAAGAGCCATGAATGTATGGGATATATTCATGTAATAGAAACTAGTTTCTATTTCCATTCTATTACCCTTAGATTGACCTACATCCATTTTTAGCTCAAATGAATCGCATAGGTTTGGCCCATGATCATTCGGATTATGTATGTATTAGATATATGCGTAGGGTTTAATTATTTAATTTTCTTGTCAATTTATTAAATAAATCAAGATTAAAATTGATGAGGTCTTAGTTAACATAAATACCCGACTTGAATAAAAAATCAAGTAAAGGAATTTTAAAATTTTAATTTCAAGCAAATATGGATAAAATTGGGTAGGACCTAATAATCTATACCTACCATCAATAGTAGTTGACATGACAATGCTACCTTACTTTGTCATTGGCCATGAGTTGTGGAATGACTTTATAATGGAAAGTTGGGATCTCTATTAAGCATGGTGATGCCCATGGGATAGACTCATCTCTACATTCGCCATGGGTCGAGGAACATTTTGATGCTTAAGCTAATTTTTAGCAAAATTGATAGTCATGTGAAATTGTTTAATTTACTTGTTTCTATTGATTTTGTAATGCTTATATTGTGTTTGGAAGTTTCATTGAATGATTGAAAATAATAGCAATTAGTTTGCTTAATTGAAGGGTACAATTAATTTAAGTTAGAACCGAATTTACGTCATGTTAATTTAGATTGTGTGCATGTTTTAGGGGCTACCCTAATAATTATGTTTGAATTATTAGTTATTTAATGGCTGCCCTAATGTTTAATGTCTTGAATTAGTAGTAAAATATGGAGTATGCATTGTTTTTAAGGTTATATAATTGATATGAAATTATTTACAAAAGATTGAAAAGTGTATATGAACTTTAACTAGAATAGACTAAATGATTTATAAAAAAGATATTAAATGGTACATGATTCCATTATGTTAGGCCTTTAACACATCCTATCTTCCAAAGAGATTGGTCTTTTCACTTGCCACAAAGTGGACTTGAGGTAAGTTGGAGCTTTCATTTGTTGTATCACAAGAATCATATAATGTTTGTTCATGTTTTAATGTGATTGTTATTGTTTGTCAAATGATGTAATGTTTGATGCATTTATGGTTTATGAAGCATAACAATATTAAGAATATAATGAGGTTTTTGAAAAAAAGTATGGTACTTGATTGATGGTCGGGTAGACAAGGGACGCGGGAGAGACCGGCGAACCCAACAAATGGTGGCAAATACTTAAGGTTGAAAAACCAGTATAGGAAAGGTACAATGAATGAGATAGAATACGGCTAATACTTGAGGTTGAAAGACCAAGTATGGAAACCCTGTATTAGTTCTCTTATTGACCAATCATTATGAACAGGTTCCAAAAACCACGGTCTATCACTATTAGTTAGGTATCACACTTTAAGGGCCCTAAAGAATGATTTATGAATGAAAGTTATTAAATAGAATAATACATTTAATGATTTATGAGATGTGCATATGTGTTATTTGTTATTGCACCAGTTTTATCTTACTGAGCCTTTAGTTCATTAGATTCATGTGATGCAGGTGGAAATGTACAGGTTTAGAGGTTAACTCAGTCTCTAGAGAGGCCGAACAGAGATTTGTTTATATGTCATGCTTCGAACTGTTTTGTAGTTTATTTTGAAAACTTTGCTTTATTTTTAAATAAGCCGCTCTGTTATGGTTTTGTAAACAGATGTACTCAGTTTTGATATATGTATATGGTGTGTTTAAAACGATTCAAGTCCTTTATCTTATAGCTAAAAATGAGAACTTTTATTAAAACCATAACTCTAATATTGATGAAAAATTAATATTTCTTGACTTAACTGTATCAGCTTGTGTAGGCTCTGCAGTTAGGTTAAGGGGTGTTACATAATTATCACCAATATTTTTATTTTCAAAACATACTAATTCAAATCAACAACACATGTAAGTTAAGTATTTCTAAGCTCATCAATTACCCCTCTCAAGTGCCGAATTGATTATGAGTTCCAACATGAATTTCAATATCTCTATAAAAACTCAAGAATAAAACTCTACAAAAGTTCAATGAATTCTTGTTCAAAACTTCAAAGGTTTCATAAGTTTCTCAACTCTATGATTCATAGGTTGTGTTATCCTTATGAAAATGTATAATCTTCCCTCTCTCGAGTATCAAATCTCATACATTAACAATCTCAATTAATGTCCAAATAATCAAGATGCAATACTAAGCAAGATAATATAAACAAAATGAATAACTTGAACTAATATTGTTTGGAATTCAAGACATAGGATCAAATAAGGTTACATCATCCTCTAGAAAGAAAAGTTTAGTTCATCAAAGATGAATACAACTTCAAAAAATACATGAAAGAAATGAAAATTATTCACCAATTTGTGAAGTGAGAGGAATGATTGAAACTCTACTTATCTCCAAGAATGGATCCTTCTCTCCAAGAATCTCCTCCATCAGTCCAGCATCACTCCTTTTGTCAAGAACAACTTCTCACATCTAAGAATACCTTTGGAGGATCTTTAGGGCCCTTAAAATAAAATTGGAGATGCCCTAAGGAGGGCAAAAAATCAATTTTGCCCCTTTAATCCGCATGGAAGCATGTAGACGCTAACTGGACAGCTAGGCACTGAACATTGTATCCAAAACTATTTCTGTAGTGTATACAACCTATTTCAACTTATTTTTCACGCCTTTCTAAGATAAAACAGCTTTTGATGTCTTCATAAGATTTGTAGCCCAATCTATTAGATTTCTATGTCATTATGAATCATTTCAATAAAACATCTGTAAAGAGAGTTATGTCTAAAATACCGAGATGTGTCATATAAGAAAGTTTCAGTCTAGTGTTGACCTTTGAACTCGATGTTTGTTATTAAAATTGTAGGAACTGAATCTTGTGGTAAATATAAAAGTTGTATATCTATTTCTTGGCTTTCCAATGGATCAACAATCAAGTCAATGTACTATTGGGGCAAAGAATTATGATTGAAATACAAACATTGCCATCAGTAGCAACACAATATGGGTTCTTTCAAAATTTCAACCAAGCTTTTGTTTCTTTCCATTTTCTTCTCATTTTGCCATTACCTACAAGATTTCAAACTAAATACATAAAAAGTAACATAAACAATTGAAAGCCAACCAAATTGTTAATCAAAAGACATATGAATTATTGGTATAAAAGTAACGTATCAGTTACACTCCTAATTTTGGGCCATCACCCTAAATGAAAAAAATATTTTTCTTCTCCATTTTCTTTCCACCAACATAAAAAGAATTTTATCTTTTTTTTCTATCAAAAGTATTTAATTTTTTTATCACAAGTTGATATTAAGAATTAACGCTCACCATACACACTCCAAAACTAGGTTAGTAAAGGAACCAGAATCGTTAGGGAAATTATGATTCCATGTTCTTGCTCAAAATGTGGGTTGTTTTATAGGGGAGACATTTAGATTCTTGTGAACTAAAACTCAAAAAGGGTATAGAAATTGATTGCTTCAAACCCTACATCAACTGGAGTGCATCAAAAGTATTACTACAAATTTAAAATTGCAAACCTAAGTGTAGGTTGTGTAAAATAATAAATTTCTCGGGAGTCCGACCGATCCACATGGAAGTTGTTTGAAGTTTTCAGAATTATATTTTTTTAAAAGATGTGCTTTATGTAGTTTAGAATATAAAGAAAAATTTATACTATAACTAAGAAATCAAAATAATAAAAGTATTGAGGATTAGGGATCCGCTCTTAAGTTTTGGATAGATGAACGATTATTTATTCATTTTACCTCTTTTAAATCCCACTATTAGAATCTATACATAACGAATGTGCTAATGGGAAGATGATATTAAATAGCTCATGCATTAAGTTAATAATTATATTATCTTATTGTCTTATTATTTGCAATTTATGCACACCTTTATCTACAACAAACTATGGTTTCACATTAGCAGATGGTATAGTAGAATTGTACAATAAGCTAAATGAATCCAAGTATTTTTTATGCCATTGATAATACATAAATAAAAAATTATCACTAAACAAGAAGGGTTTTAACGCCAATACTTATTTATGGTATTAAGTATTTATACACACCTTTGTCTACAACAAAATCAAGGTTTTCCATTAGCAGTCGATGTAATAGAACTGTACAATAAGCTAAATGAAACTAAGTATTTTAATAAGTGGATATTTTGACATATTTTTATATCAAATCCTTTATACATTCCTTGCTTTATTCTTGTTAATATTATAGTTTTATTAATGTTTTGTGTTAGGGAATCAATGGACAAAAAAAAGATAAAAAGAGCCAAAATAAAACTGAAGAAGAAAATATATTTTGTGAGCAAGTTGGGAGATAATATCTCATTAGATCAAAGAAGCATCACAATTAGAAGAAAATGGCCATTCTTGCCTAACTCCATCATATGTAGATCAAAATATATGCAATCCAAGTGATTGTTCGGCGTGCATTAAATTTAAAATAAACATGTTTCTAGACTTGTGTAATTTTTATTTTTTAAGCATAACCCCTTGTTCAAAAGCCCTGCTTCATTTGAAATGTAAGAGATAGAACTACAACTTTATTATTGGAAGCTCACCCCAATTCAGCCTTAATTAAAGCAACAAATTCGTCCAAGTGTGTATATTGGAAATGATCTATCAATGCTGACATATTTCCTATAATCAAGCACAACTTTCATTCTAGTTGTTGGAATTAGGTTTTTCAAGTTGGAAAGTGAAGCTAACAGAAAATACACAACTTTCATATTGATCACTTTTTCAAAATCATCTGATTTCACAAAAAAAAATGTGTGAAAAAATTCGAATCCACAAAGGAGTTGTGAATTTGAAGCATAATTAAAGTAAACATGGAATGCATTTAGAGATGCCAATTTAGACACTTTTCTATTATAAAAAAGGGCTCTTAGATGTCATTGAAGACACATAAAAGCCCTTAGAGAGGGAAAAAAATTATTGTTATCTTTTCTACAACTTTTAAGGTTACAAATCCAAGTGCAGGTTGTATTAAGTAATAAATTTCTCGTTAGTCCAAGGTCGATCCATAGGGAAGTTGCTTGAAGAATTCAGGATTATAATTCTAAAAAAATAGGATTTATGTGAATCAAAATGTATAAACAATTAATGTATGATGTAACTAAATAATAAACCAAAGTTTTAAAAGTACTGAGGATTAGAGATCCACTCTTAAGTTTTGGATAGAGAAACGATTATTTATTCTTTTTACCTCTCTTAAAAAGTACTTCTATAAAGGTTCCAATGGGAAGATATTATCAAATAACTCATGCAATAAGGTAATCATGATATTATCTTACCATTGCAAATTATCTCGTAATGCCAACACTTATTTATGGGATCAAGTAATTATGCACACCTTTATCAACAAGTTAAGGTTTCATAGTAGAAGTCGGTAGGGTTAAACCGTACAATAAGCAAAATGAGGTTCACCCTTTTTCCTCCAACAAGAGGTTCACCCTTTTTCTTCACCAAAATAAAATTTAGAAAGACATAATAAAAGTAGGAAAGAGTAAAAATAGAAGAGAAACTAGAGAATGCATTTCTATTACTACAAGAAAACTTACATTACTAGATAACATACATACTGGAAAACTTAGCCTAAAGAAACCCTCTACGGGATTCTCTTACAAGCTTAATACATGGCCTATTTATAGTACTTGGAGTAAGCTAGAGGTCAAACAAATAATGGAGGGTTTAATCAAGTGGTATGCTAGTTGCCAAGAGTTGGTAAGTTGTTACACCAAGTCCTCACCTATTAAATTGAATTGCATTTTTAGGCTAGATACAACTAGATTTTGATGATGAGTAAACAACAAAAATTGTATATCTTTCAGTTTTAATATATTTTCATATATAATTTGTCAAATTTGGTGGTTGGATGAAGGAGATATGATCAAATTACCGAATTATGTCCAAGAACCATCCTTTAACAGCAGCAACAATTTACAACCTATGTTTTTACCATTTTGACATATTTACTCACCATCTTGTCTTCAGAAAACTTGTTTATTTACCATTGTGTATAGAATATCCAAATTCCAGCCCAAAATAAATTTGGGCTTAAGAGATATGACCCAATTGGTCAAATAAATCAATAGTGGGCTGAACTCTGATCCGAGTTTTGGTGATCCATTTTGTGTAACCACTTGGATGAATTTTTTGCTATAATAAAGATTAAATTGGGCTGAGCTTATAGAAAAGTTACACTTCTATCTCTTGATTTTCAAATAAAATATGCTTCAGGTCCATAGGGCTTTTGATCATGAAGTTATGCTCAAAATACAAAAACTGCACAAGTTTGGAAACATTCTTCTTTTGATCTTTTTATATTCATTGATTCCCTAACACAAAACATTAATAAAATAATAATATTAACAAGAATAAAGCAAGAAAAGAATGAAGAATTTGATACAAAAATATGTCAAAATATGCACTTATCAAATTCCCCTACACTTAACCCTTGTTTGTCTTCGAGCAAGCTTAAAACAAACCTAAACTAATCCACTTTTGTAGGAAATCACGATTGCATTTAGCATATGCAACAATCCTTTAAACCTCTAGGTAGTCTATAGAGGACGAGCTATAGTCTCGTGAAGGTTTCCAGCTGTGATACCCACAAACACCTATAATAATTATCTTCCAACTATTATTCTCATGAAGCAACAAAATAATATGCAAAAAAAATCAAATAAGTATTGACTTTAACTCTTAGTCATTCAAAAGTCAATATATTTCCACAATAAGTATACTCAAATATGTGTGTGGATAGTTAATGTCAATAGTGACGAAACTATGCATGCTTCAAATAAGTGAATTATCATAAAACCTTACAAAAACCATCACTCAATCTCTAATAGAAAAGTTAAACATCATAGGCTCTTCCTTTGGTGCATATCTCCACTACACTGAAGGCACCATATGAAATCAAAAGGTCTTCAACAAAGGTTGTAATGGGGCCAAAAGGTAGTGATGTAGATAAGAAATAAAAGGATAGCATACAACAAAGGTTCTAAAAACTTCATGGAATTAGAGACGTAGAGTTTATCGATGAAGAATTCTCAAAATCCACAAATTTCAACACTGGGGTCTATTGTTATTGAATTGGACCCCTCTTATTCATCTTGCAACATGTCATTTTTAGTTGCAACTCGTAGCACTTTGCAATTTTTTTTCTTTATTATTTTTTTTATTTTTGTTTATTTTTTAGAAGAGAACCCCCTCACTTATCTTCTATTCCAACCTGAATTTCTTTTGTAAGTTCACACTGTCAATGGAATGTCTCTTAAACTCCAATCATTTTTAGAACAAGGGTTGGATAATAGTGTATTTAGGCTAGGTGAAAAGATATGGTTATAAAAAAAAATATTTATTTATTGAAATGCTCAAAGTGGTTCACTAGGGGGATGTTCTTTTGAAACATCACATGGGGAACAAGTTGATTTGGCAATGGTGCTAGAAAGCCTAATATCTTAATCATTTTTCTAGTGGTGCACTATCAGTCGTTCTCATCGACAGACCAAAAGTAAAAGTTCTAATACTCAACTCCTACATATTGAAGATCCAAGTGATGATTAGAGCAAGGGTATAAGAATTTCCTATTTTGACATGATTGTCTTCACATTGAATAACATAACTTTTTGTGCAAAAAAATAATAATATTAAAGTCCAAAACAACACCCATTATTAATCAAACCACATTATTAATGCTTAATTTTAATCATTGAAGTTGGAAGAACCTCTACGACTCAAAATAAATTAAAAAAATTGGTAATTTACAAACGTTTGTTAAAAACTTCACAAAATTGCCATGTTATACAAAACAAAATAGGGATGTATCTCAAGAGTGTTACAATTACCCTTTACTCTACCACTATTTTTCATGATTTCAATGGACCCATCAGAAAACACACTTGATTTTAAAAAAAAAAAATACTAGAAAAACACAAATTAAACACACAAGACATGATAGATGATAAGTGCATATTTTGACATATTTTTGTATCAAATCCTTTATGCTTTTCTTGTTTTATTTTTGTTAATATTATTGTTTTATTAATGTTTTGTGTTAGGGAATAAATGGAAGCATGTTTCCAGACTTGTGCAATTTTTGTAATTTGAGCATAATTTCATGATCAAAAGCCCTATGGACCTGAAGCTTGTTTCATTTGAAAGCCAAGAGATGGAGGTACAATTTTTTTGTTGGAAGCTCAGCCCAATTCAATTTTGATTATAGCAGAAAATTCGTCCAAGTAATTGCACAAAATGGATCACCAAAATTTATTATACATAAAAGGTAAATAAACAAGTTTGTTGAAGAAAAGATGGTGTGAAAATGTGTCAAACTGGTAAAAACATAGTCTGCAAGTTGTTGTTGTTGTTAAAGGGTGGCTCTTGTACATGACTCGGTAATTTGACCATATCTCCTTCATCCGACTGCCAAAATTGACAAAAGATATATGAAAATATATGAGCGTCAAAAGATCTACAATTTTGATTGTTCACACATTTTCAAAATATGGTTGTACCTGATCGAAAAATGTAATTCAATTCAGTGGGTGAGAAATTTATGTAATAACTTACCAACTCTTGGCAACTAGCATACCACTTGATTACCCCTCCATTATTTATTTGGCCTCTAGCTTACTCCAAGTACTATAAATAGACCATGAATTAAGCTTCTAAGAGGAGGGGGGTAGAGGGTTTCTTTAGGCTAAAAACACTTTCTTTAAAGCTGAAACAAAAAAAACACATACTATTAGATGAAATCATTGACAATAAGTATCACAGATTGAGAGTTAAATTAAATTTAGGTTTTCGACCATTGTTCCTGTTGGACCAATCTACATTGGCCAAGGTTGGATCAGGTTCTGGCACATATGCTAGAAGTTGATCAATCAGCTAGTCAGGTGTGGGAATATAAATGAGGATTCTTCTCACAGATGGTGAAATAAAACCTTTTTTCATAGCATGATCTATAAAAGATAGCAAACCATCATAAAAACCATTAACATTAAAAATACCTACAGGTTTTTCGTAAATATTGAGTTGTGTCCAAGAGACAACTTGGAATAATTTCTCTAGTGTACCAAAACCGCCTGGTAGAATGATGAATGCATTCACATTGTTTAATATGTTAGGCATTCTATCGTGAATATATGACACTTTTAGCTCATCTCCAATGGTCATACCTGTCATATTATATAATGTTAAAGATTTTAGGATAACTGCCAGAACTTTGACTCCTCCTACATAAGCAAAAATAACAACACTCCCCATTAACCCCAAATTGCCTTCCCCATACACTAAATGATTTTTTTTTTCTACTAAAGTTCTACCAAGGTTATTGGATGCCCTTATAAACTCACCATTTTTCCCTAGATTGGATCAACAAAAAACACAAATACAATTGAATTTGCGAGTTGAAGAAACTTCCATTTTTTTTATTTTTTATTTTTTATTTTTTATTTTTTTTTGAAAATAAGTTGTGCAAAAATAGAATGAATACGGTGATATTTATTGAGGTGTGAACATGAAATGCATTTATTGCATGTCTTCTTCTTTTCTCAAAAAGGTTGAAAATAAGAACACACACAAAATTTAAAAATTACCTACTTACATGTGAATGTACATGTAGTTGTGATTGTTGCTCACATCTTCCTCTGCTTTTACGTCCAGTAACGACTTAAACACCCTCTATGGGTCGATGCTTCCCATCCAGTTTTCTTATAAATTGGCAAACAGGGTCTTTTACTGTCAGATTCCCAAAACTATAAAGCTCATATTTATTTTGAAATGATCCCATAAATCAAGAATTGCACGTTGTACCAATCCACATGAATGCATCTCAAGAGTTAATATAATGTGATCTAAAGACTCCTTACTCAGTCAATCCATAATGAATTTAAGTTTATCTTTTTGATTTTTAGAGACTATTTCTAAAGAGTGACACTTTGTGTTGCAAGTCCATCTAGCACAATTATGATAAACTTTCATTTTTTTCCCTTCGTTTTTTTAATATCTGTTTTTACCAAAACCAGGCATGTATCTAGTAAGCAAATCTGAAAACTCATGTGAAAACTCACCTACTCTTACCTTTGCTTCAATTATCTATTATATGTCCTCCGAGATGCCCTTGTGCATAAGCACCCTCAATCTTTCAATCCTGATATAAATTTTCAAAATTGCATTTTTAGCAAGAAAATGAAATCACTTCTTGAGAGGTAGAAAAATGTCACCCATTTTGAAAAGAACAAGAAAAGAGAATAAGAAAAGCAGAGAAAATTTGTACAAAATTTTTAGTTGTTTGGGAAACTGACAAGTTTGACTTTAATAGCCATGGAGTACCGTTATCTGCCACTTAACCGGGAAAAGAAAAAAATAAAAGAAAAAAATAAAAGAAAAAATAACTTTTAAAATAAATAAAGTCAGAGAAAATAAGTATATATATATACAACACTAATCATAGCAAGGGTTAGAAAGAAAAAGATTTTTCTCTTCTCAAAATTGATTTTCTAGAAATGGTTTGACTTTTTGTCCATTTACTTTGAATATGTTACCATTTCTATGATTCTCAATGTCAATCGCCCCATAAGGATATATTTTTTTTACAACAAAAGGACTACTCCACCTTGATCTCAATTTTCCAAGAAACAAATGCAATCGAGAATTATAAAGCAAAACTTTTTAACCAATCTCAAATATTTTTCTTGAAATTTTATTATCATGAAAATCTTTGATTCTTGCTTTATAAATTTTATAATTCTCATATGCATCATTTCTCAGTTCTTGAAGTTTATTAATTTGCAATTTGCATAATTTTGAAGCTTCATTAAGGTTGAAGTTAAACATTTTAATTGCCTAATAAGCTTGATGTTCAAGTTCAATAGGTAAATGACAAGGTTTTCCATAAACTATTCTACAAGGAGATATATCTAATGATATTTTGAAAGTAGTTCTATATGCCCAAAGTGTATCGGTAAGTCTAAGGGACCAATCTTTACGGTTTGGGTTAACTATTTTTTGCAAAATTTGTTTTATCTCCCTATTTGCAAGTTCAACTTATCCATTTGTCTGAGGGTGATAAGGAGTTGAAACTTTATGTATAAATTCATATTTCCTCATTAAAGTTTCAAAAACTTTGTTACAAAAATGTATTCCCCCATCACTGATAATAGATCTAGGAATTCCAAATCGACTTAAAATATTTTCTTTCAAAAATTATATCACTATTTTGTGATCATTGTTTCGACAAGGAATTGCCTCGATCCATTTTAAAACACAATCTATGCAACCAATATGTAAAGAAAACTAAATGATTGTAACACCCCCATTACTATACAACCATGTATATTGTATAATTTGACTTGATAGACCCTGTGTACATACGAGAATTTTTTTTGTAACATTTTAAGAAAAGATAAATCACTTTTTACATGCACAACCTTGTTTAAAATACTTTCTCACACATGTCATGTATATTGTAGGCTCAGTATTTATATAAAAGCATAACACCCACAACGACCACAATATTTATATACTTATTTATAGTAAAGTTTAAACGCAAAATATAGTACTAGTCTAAAAATATAATACAACAAACTCAAAATATAACAAGTCAACAAAATAGCCCAACAGGTCGTTATCCATATACACACTCTCTCAGACACCTGTAGTAGCTCCAACAGCCGCCCCACCAGTAAAAGATGCTTCAAGTGTCGTCGTACTCACCTACAATACATAAACTATATGAGCTAATGCTCAACAAGTAAAGATTATGCATGTCAAAGAATAATCCACAATATCAAGTCATGCATCTCAAAATGCTATGCCCACAATATTTCTCTCAAAATCTTTACTATCCCATGCACCGAAAAAGAGCTTTGCACACCGCCATAATCCAATGGCCAATAATCATATAAGCATGCAAATCCATACATACTCATACGCATGCAAATCCATGCATGCAAACCTGCAAATCCATGCATAAAACCATGCAAATCCATGCATATTTCGGTGCACTAGTAGTGGTTAGCAAAATATTTTCCTTTTTCAAAATCATGCCGTGCAATGCAAGATTTATCACAATGCTCGTATATGATACATGCACGTGCTAATGACAATGCCCATATATGTATGCTCAATGGAGAGCCCTCTACTATGCACATATGATTTATGATATTACATGTAATTCACACATCTACTATGTCTATGCAGTGTAGTTGCAAATGAATCTTTACTTACCTTTTACTTGATTGGTAGCTTAGTCTAGATTTGTTTAGTATTCATCTACAACCTTAGATGTGAAATCGCCTGTAATATTACCCAACATCAATCACCATTCCCAATTTGCCAAGTTGAAAGCACAAAACCTCATACTAAGGCTTTAAACACCAAGCTATCTAGGTAACAATCAGACTTTCACAAACTAGAACCTAATATAGTCCCACAAATACCTTAATTCCTCATCTTAAATTCATGTAAATATTATGTAATTAAAGTATTATCACTCTAATAGCATGTACCTAATTGTTAGAACTCAGTAGTAACATGTTTAGTCTAAAACAGACTAAGTTATTCAATGGGACAGATTTTCACCTCTAATTTCCTTGCTGCCACGTTAGGTTTCATAGACATTTTGACATCCTTAGGAATATTTATCCACTCTAAAAATTTTACCACACTTAGATAACATGTAAAAAAATATAACCATGCCAAAAAGTTTCCAAAACACATCGGTCTATGTCCTGTAATTCAGTCCCCTTCACAGCACACCAGAACATATATTCTTACTTTGGCAGTTTTGAGTGTTTCTTCAATATCATGCCCAATTTCAATTTCTAACTGATGAAAATTTATTCCAATACTCTAAACCCATATATAAACATGTATATGAGGATAATTATAGGTTTTATTCAACATACCATACACTTTTGAAGCCTAAAACACAAGAATACAGCAAGGTGACAATTTCTAGCGCAAGTGTTTTATATCAAGTATTTGCAACCAAAAACCCTTTCTTTGTGCACCAACGCCTATCTAATAACATGATAACACATTTATAAATAATATTCAAAGCTTAATAATCCAATAAACCTCAAACTAAATCTAAAAGTCATGCCAAACCCGTAGGTTAAGCTCACCTTACACAGTTTTCTACTTGAACTTGGTTATTTCTTCTTCCTTTGCTTGTTTCGCCTCCTTTTTCGGTTGGAATCACTTAGGACCTATTTAGAGAGATTTTTCCATGTATTTAAAAGATTAAATGGTTTAAAAGAAGGTTCAAGTTGTGGCTGTTAGCTTAAAAGTGAAGAATAAGTTTAGGTGCTAGCTTAATAAGTCTAAGCATGAGGTGATATAAGTTTGAGGTGTCATGTAATGGTATAATCTGATTTTGTCCCTTATTTCGCAGTCCTAATCTTGTGTGTCTCACATATTCTTATTTGGTTTCAACCTATATTCATCACCATTCATTCCCGTAGCTAATTCCTATGTCCGTTCATTAGGTTCTTCACCGAAAATCATCGGTTCTTGCCAGATTGATAAGTTTGTGCACCGATAGTGTTACAAACCTATGAACCTAGTTATATAACATTGAAATTATAGTATTGTAAGTCTAGTTATCCCAAGTGTATGATTTAAATATACATATAATATTAAAATTCATGATCGAACCGACTCACTTTCTATAAACTTTTTGGTGACACCTTTTGAACTCCTAAGTTTACCACGTGTAACCTAGAAATATTTACTATATTAATACCTAAATTTCTTCTTAAATACAAAAATCAACCACTTAGGTTAGGGGATTCGATAATCAATATTGTGTGAGATCTTCAAAATTAAGTTTAATGATTAAGAATGCCGTATAAAATAAAATAAATTATATGATGTCATATCAATGCAAATAGCATGCAATTAACATGTAATGCATGAATCATATTTGGCCATGTGAGTAGTAAGAGGCTCGGGTATCACATACTTCCTTCCTTATAAAAATTTCGTCCTCGAAATTTCACTTACCAAAAAAGTTCAGGATACTTAGTTCTCATTTCATCCTCTCTTTCTGAAGTGGCCTCTTCTACCAATTGGTTTCTCCATAACACTTTAACTAATGGAATCTGTTTATTTCTTAGCCGCTTCACTTCTCGTAACAAAATCTGTACAGACTTTTGTTTGTAGCTTAAATTTGCCTTTAATTCTACTAGTTTATTCTTCAGAATGTGAGATGCATTAGGAACATATTTCCTCAGCATAGACACGTGAAATACATTATGTATTTAGGACATAGATGTTGGCAGATCCAGTCTCTAAGCAACATCACCAATTCTTTCAATCACAGAGAATGGGCCAATGTATTTTGGACTCAATTTTTCTTTCTTCCCAAATCGGATGCCCTTCATTGGTGCTACTTTAAAAAACACCTGATCTCCTATCGTAAAATCCAATGCCCTTCTTCATCGATCTGCATAACTTTTCTGCCGATTTTGGGTAATTTGCATTCTTTGTCAAATCTGTAACACGGCTTCTATCATCTCTCGAATCATATCTGGGCCTAAAAGTTTCTTCTCACCAACTTCATCTTAGTGTATCAGAGACCTACACTTTTTGCCATATAATGCTTTATAGGGAGCCATTCTAATACTATTCTAATAGCTGTTGTTGTATGCAAACTCCACCAAAGGTAGGAATTTACTCCACTCACCTTAGAAGTCTAATACACAGACTCTGAGCACTCTAATATTTGTATTGTTCGTTCAGATTGCCCATCCGTTTGAGGATGATATGCTGTATTGTCACACCCTCCCAACAATATGTATAAATATATATATAAACAACCTGTGTAACATAATTTGTGCATGTATGCATGTGTATAACTTTTTTTTTCTCTACTCAGTTTAATAAAACATTGATAAAAGTAAAGTGCTTTCATATCCCGTCACACTGTATATACATACGTAGTTATTACATATTAACCAAGTCTATCAAACCATCACAAACCTAAACTTTATATTACAAAGGAGTTTTGAAAGTGATATACAGGATAAAGTCACTAATATAATACAATAACTGTAAAATAAAAAAAACACAACCCACAAAATAGCCCAACAGGTCGTCATCCAAGTACATTGATCTTTGAAAGCCTGTAGGAGCTCCACTGCCAGCCAGTAAACCAGAGGTCTCAAGTCTCACCATGTTCACCTACAATGCATGAACTACATGAGCTAACGCTCAATAAGTAAAAATCATGCATGACAAGAGTATGATATAAAATCTCATGCAACTCAACTCTAAGATATGATGCTATAAATGTGTCAACTTGAGTACTCATGAATAAAAGAGTTTTCATAAAAAATCACTTCATTTATTGGGCCCTTGGCCCACCTACTATGCACCGAATAGAGCTCTGAACAATATCAATAATCACATGGCCATAAACAAATGACTCAGTCCAAGGGCCATCTCCTGGGATCACCAGAGGTCCACCCCCTGTCTTCCCATGTGATCCTCCAGAAGTCTTCCCACTGGCAGAGTCAATAAGGGCACAGTCAAGTGGTCCACCCTCTCGTGACCACCAGAGGCACACCCCCTGTCAACCCCTGTGATCCTCCGAGAAGTAACACTCGCGGCACCCCAAAATATCATATAAGCACACCTCGCATGCCTCGGTACACTAGTAGTGGCCAACCAAAATATTTTCTTTCTAAAAACCATGTCTCAAATCATATCGTGCATGCAAGAACCTCCATTATACTCATATGTCGTGCATGCACATGTAAATGCTCATGAATGGTATGTTCAATATGAAATGCAAGTCATCTTGCTCTCAATATGTTTCAAGAATCATAAGACTCTCAATCAAATTTAATATCATCAACACATTAGGTATAAATGCTTCAAGGCATACTATGTTCATGCATTGTAGTTGCAAATGGATCTTTACTTACCTTTCACTTGGTTGGTGGCTTAGTCTAGATTTTTTTATTGTTCCCCTCCAATCTTAGATGTAAAATAGCCTGTAATATTACCCAACATCAAGCACCATTCCCAATTTGGCAAGTTGAAAGCATAAAATATCATACTAAGACCTTAAACACCAAGCTATCTAGGTTTTACAAACTAGAACCCAATCTAGTCCCTCCAATACCTTAATTTGTCATCTTAGATACATGTAAACATCATATAATTGAAGCATTATAACTCTAATATCATGTACCTAATTGTTAACACTCAATAGCAACATGTCTAGGTTGAAATATGCTAAGTTATCAAATGGGACAGATTCACATTTTCATATTTTCTTGTTGTCCAATTTAGTTGCATGATAATTTTGACATCCCTAAGCACATCCAATCACTCCCAAATTTTTACCACACTTATATAACATGTATATAAATGTAAAAATCTCATATAATTGCTAAAAATCATGGATATAGCTTCCCAAGTTCAGCTCTCTTCACAACACACTGAAACAGATTGTTTTCCACCGTGACAGTTTTGCACACTTCATGAAATTAATGGTTTTGGCACCCTTAAGTACATTCAATCACTCCCAAATTTTCACCATACTTAGATAACACATATATAGAGACAACCAGGTCAAATTACTACCAAAACCAATGGATTTATTGATGTAAAACCAGCACCATTCACATAGGACAGAATCTGAATTTCAAAGAAGACAGTTTTGAGCACCTCTTTAATTATCACACTATATTACAATTTATAACCTCTCTAAACTTACATACATCACCTAGACTCATATATAAACACATATATGGTGAAATACACAGGTTTTAATCAAGTTATTATACATATATAAAGCATAAATATCAAAATCAGCAAGTATACAGTTTCTGTCCATAGTGATTTTTATTGTGATTTTGCAACTAAAAATCCTTCTTTTGTGAACTAAAAGACTAAAAATAACATCCTAACATGATTATAATCAATAATAGAAGCTTTAAAAGTCATAAACCCTCAAACAATTCAATAACTTAAATTAAAACATGAATTAAATCTCACCTATGCACAGATTTTTGATTCAACTTGCTCCTCCTTACTTCCCTTTGCTTCCTTCACTTATTTTCTTTACTTGGAATTACTTGAGTGCAATTTCTAACATTCAATATGAATGTTTTGGAAGTGAAATAGCTCAGAAAATAGTTTTTGGTCGTGGCTCAAGGGTAGAAATGAAGATAGGTTGAGGTGGAAGCTTGAGGTGGCAAAGCTTGAGGTGGCAAGGTTGAGGTGTCAAGTTGTGGCTCAAATCTGATATTTTTCACACCTTATACAGCCCTAATCTAGTGTTTCTCATTACTTATTTATCTATGTATAACCTACTTTAATCTCCATATGATCGGATAGTACATTATGCCCTAATTTCTTAACCGTTCATTCGATCTCCAAACCGATCGACATTCGATTCTTAAATGATCGTCTAGTTTTCATTTTATAAAATCACATGCATATACGAACCTTGTATTATGACACTTAAATTTCATTATATCATGTCCGATATCCCAAGTATGTTAATCTATAGATGTATACATTTAAAACACCTTGATCAAATCGAATCGACTCATATAAGCTTACTAGTGACACCTTTAACACTTCTAAAATTATAACGTACAACCTATGAATATCCATTATATTGATCAATCTATTCTTTATCTTATCTAAATATAGAATCACTTAATTAGGTTGTAGGATCTCAACCACTAATATCAAGTAATGATTAAGAATGCTATAAAAGATGCGATGTAGATGTTAATGCAAATTAGCATATAAGTAGCATGTAGTGCATGAATCATATTGGCCAAGTGAGTAGTGTGAGGCTTGGGTGTTACATGTACTGAATGATAACTGTGTTTCTAAAGCTTTGTGTAAACTCCTCCAAAAAGCAAATAAAAATCTTGAATCTCTATCAAAAACTATAGACAATGGCACACCATGAAGTCTGATAATCTCTTGAATGTATAATTGGGTATAGCGATCCATGGAATAGGTAGAACATATGGAAAGGAAATGAGCAGACTTGGCCAATCTGTCAATGATAACCCAAATAGCATCATGACCCTTAGTAGTCTTTAGCAAACCAGTTATGAAATTCATGGTGATCCTTTCACATTTCCATTTTGGAATAAATAGAGGTTGTAAAGTCCCTGCGGGTCTTTGATGTTCGACCTTTATTTGCTGACATGTTAGATATTGCTCTACATGCTGGGCGATGTTCCTTTTCATACCCAGCCACCAATAATGTATTTTTAAATCTCTATATATCTTGGTAGCCCCTGGATGTACTGAATAAGGGGTTGAATGTGCCTCTTTTAAAATGTCTTCCCAAATGTTATTAATATTTGGCATATAAAACCACCCTCTAAATTGTAAAATATCATTTTGAGTCATCTTAAATTCAGGAGACTTTCCTACAGCAACATATTTTCTCATATTGATGAGATATTCATCATCTCGTTGTCCTTGTTTGATCCTATCAATTAGTGTAGGCTGAAGCATCAGGGCTGCCAAATTTGCCTCTACTGCCTCTATTACTCCTGTCTGTAAAATCTCTATATTCATTTTCTGAAACTCATTCTGTTTTGATTTCTGAATTAAAGCCATAGCTATTATACTTTGTGTGGATTTTCAACTCAATGCATCAGCTACAATGTTGGCTTTATCGGGGTGGTAATTGATCACACAATCATAATCTTTTACCAGTTCCAGCTATCTCCGCTGCCATATATTCAACTCTTTCTGTGTGAAGAAATATTTGAGGCTCTTGTGATCAATATAGATCTCGCACCGTTCACCATATAAATAGTGCCTCTATATTTTAAGCGCAAATACTACAACAACAAGTTCCAAGTCATACATGGGGTAATTCTTTTCGTACTCTTTAAGTTGCCTAGACGCATACGCAATTACTTTGCTATTCTGCATCAGTACACATCCTAATCCATTCTTCGATGTGTCACTCTAAATTATGAATCCTCTAGTACCTAATGGAACTGAGAGAATAGGTGCTGAAGTCAACCTCTTTTTCAGCTCCTAAAAACTTTGCTCACACATATCCGTCCATCTAAACGTCACCCCTTTTCTGGTTAATTGTGTCAATGGCATAGCAATCTTGAAGAACCCCTCCAAAATCTTCAGTAATATCCAGCTAAACCTAGAAAACTATATACCTCCAAAGGATTAGTAGGTTGCATCCAGTTGTTGATAGCTTCAACTTTACTTGGATCTATTGATATTCCCGCTCCTGATATAACATGTCCTAGGAATACCACACGATCCAACCAGAACTCGCATTTCTTGAATTTAGCGTATAGCGGCTTCACTTTTAGGACCTCTAGTACTTGTGTTAAATGTGCGGCATGCTCTTCTTTAGTTCTGGAGTAAACTAGAATGTCATCGATGAACATAATAATAAATTTATCAAGAAACTCCTTAAACACTCTGTTCATCAGATCCATGAATGCTGCTGGAGCATTAGTCAATCCGAACAGCATCACCAAAAATTAATAGTGCCCATATATTGTACTAAATGCCGTCTTGGGGATACCCTCTTCCTTTATTTTCAATTCATGGTACCAAGAGCATAAGTCAATCTTTGAAAATATTGCGGCACCCTGAAGTTGGTCAAATAAATCATTGATTCTGGGTAACGAATATTTATTCTTGATTTTGACCCTATTCAACTCTCGATAATTGATGCACAGCCTCATGGTGCCATACTTCTTACGTACAAATAGAACCGGTACTCCCCAAGATGAAAAGCTCGGTCTGATGAATCCTTTATCCAACAAGTCCTGTAATTGTACTTTCAATTCTTTCAACTCCAAGGGAGCCATTCTGTAGGGAGGTTTAGAAATTGGAGACATTTCTGGTTGTATGTCAATAACAAACTCTATTTCACGATCTGGTGGTAGTCCCGGGAGATCATCTGGGAATACTTTAGTATATTCCCGCACCACTGGTATTTCACTCAGAGTTGGTGGGTGTTGTTCCTCAATGTTCATTACACTCACCAAGTACCCTTTGCAACCATTATCGAGTAATCGTTGTGCCTTCACTACTGAAATCATAGGGAATATGAAATTCTTCACAATTCTAGCAAATATGAAAGACTTTTTCCCAGAAAGTTGAAATGTCACTGTCTTTTCCTTACAGTCGATAGTAGCCCCATACTTTGACAACCAATCCATGCCCAAAATAACATCGTAATCATTCATATCTAGTACAATCAAATCAACATGTAATTCTCTACCTTCAACAAGTATAGCACAAGCTCTCAAAATCCAATCGGTTTGTCTAGCATCTCCAGATGGGACTGTTACACTATAACTGATTTCTGCTACATCTGGTATTCTACCCAGCCTCTTCACATACTTAGTGGATGCAAATGAATGCATGGCTCCAGAATCAAATAACACAAATGTTGGAACACTAGAAATATAAAGTTTACTTATCACCACCGATGGATTTGCCTCTGCATCCGCCCTGGTCATAGTAAACACCTTGGCTGGTACATTCCTCTGGTCGGTGTGATTTTGTTTACCTTGGCAAAATTTAGCAATATGTCCTGGTATTCCACATCGAAAGCATGTTCTGGTATCTATATAGCAGCCTCAAGTATGTCGATTATAATATTTCTAACACACAACTTCTGGCATTGGTACTTTTCCTTGTTTGACTTGTGGCCTCTTATTTTGACCTTCTTGTTGTTGGCCACATTTTTCTTGAAATTTAAATCCCAACTTCTATATTTAGATCATCTTTTGCATTTGGACTAGCCTTTTTTGCCCTACAGTCCATCTCTGTCCCTGTTGTCTGAACTGCTGTCGAGCCCCCTATGCATAAGTAATTCTCGATTCAGTCAGTTCTGCCACTAGCACCCTCTCAGCCACCTGTGAAAATGTCACCCCTTGAGTACCCGCCATATTCACATCCCGGTATAACTCTGGCCTCAAACCCTCCAGAAATCTCTCTACTTTCAGTGCTTCAGTGCTGACCATGTGCGTAGCAAACCTGGACAGTTGTTCAAATTTACGAATATATTACCTAGCAGTCATCGCTCTTTATTGCAGTTATATAAACTCGTTCATCTTCATCATGCGAACTGGGGCCATAAAATATTTATTTAGGAATAATTCCTTGAATCTGTCCCAGCTCATGGTAGTAATGTCCTCTATGCTGCTGATCATGTCCCACCAATAGCCTGCACTACCACGAAGTATGAAATTGGCACACATTAGCCTCTTCTCCACTGGCACCCTACTATACTGGAACATATTTTCTAGGGTCCTCAACTAGTCATCTGCAGCTGTAGGATCAATAGCATCCTCAAATGTTGGGGGATCCAGCCTCCTAAATCATTCTCCCACCATATATATATAGTCTACCCGCTGTTGTTTTACCTCCACCCGTGGTTGCTCACTTTTATTCCTCTGCCGAATCAATTATTGAATCTGTTCAGACTATCATTCAATCAACTTTGTTAACCAGTTAATTATGGTATCTCGATCATTAACCAGAGTGGGTGTCTCAATCCTCTGTGCTTTGGCACCACTACTACTCTCACCACGAGTTCTCACCATTTTGCAGTGTTGTTTTACACAAGTTTGATAACATATGGCTAATATAATTCATGGAATATGTAATGCAATATACGATAATGTCAAACTTATTGGCGTAGCTGCGCTCTACAAGTTCTAAGACCATGTAGATGGACAGTCTACAGAATCAAGACCTAGGCTCTGATACCACTCTGTAACACCCTCATTACTACACAACCATATATATTGTATAATTTGACATGATAGACCCTGGTGCATATGAGTTTTTTTTTTCTAACACTTTAAGGAAAGATAAATCACTTCTTACATGCAAACCATGTTTAAAATACTTTCTCACACATGTCATGTATATTATAGGCTTAGTATTTATATAAAAGCACAACACCCACAACGACCACAATATTTACATACTTATTTATAGTAAACTTTTAAAAACAAAATATAGTACCAGTCTAAAAATATAATACAACAGACTCAAAATATAATAAGCCAACAAAATAGTCCAACAGGTCGTTATCCATATACACACTCCCTCAAACACCTGTAGTAGCTCCAACAGTCGCCCAGCCAGTAAAAGATGCTTCAAGCGTCGTCATACTCACCTACAATGCATAAACTAAATAAGCTAAAGCTAAACAAGTAAAGATTATGCATGTCACAGAATAATCCACAATATCAAGTCATGCATCTTAAAATGCTATGCCCACAATGCAAATTTATGCATCAAAATATTTCTCTCAAAATCATTTTTCTCTTGGCCCCCTTACCAACGCTACTATCCCATGCACCGAAAAAGAGCTTTGTACACCGTTATAATCTAATGGCCAATAATTATATAAGCATGCAAATCCATACATACTCATACGCATGCAAATCTATGCATGCGAACTTACAAATCCATGCATAAAACCATGCAAATCCATGCATGCTTCGGTGCACTAGTAGTGGTCAGCAAAATATTTTTCTTTCTCAGAATCATGCCGTGCAATGCAAGATTTATCACAATGCTCATATATGATACATGCACTTGCTAACGACAATGCCCATATATGTATGCTCAATGGAGAGCCCTCTACTATGCACATATGATTTATGATATTACATATAATTCATATATCTACTATGTCTCTGCATTGTAGTTGCAAATGAATCTTTACTTGCCTTTCACTTGATTGGTGGCTTAGTCTAGATTTGTTTAGTATTCCTCTCCAACCTTAGATGTGAAATCGCCTGTAATATTACTCAACATCAATCACTATTCCTAATTTGGCAAGTTGAAAACACAAAATCTTATACTAAGACCTTAAACACCATGCTATCTAGGTAACAATCAGACTTTCACAAACTAGAACCAATATAGTCACTCAAATACCTTAATTCCTCATCTTAAATTCATGTAAACATCATGTAATTAAAGTATTATCACTCTAATAGCATGTACCTAATTATTAGAACTCAATAGCAACATGTTTAGGCTGAAACATACTAAATTACTAAATAGGACAAATTTTCACATCTAATTTCCTTGCTGCCACATTAGGTTTCATAGACATTTTGACATCCTTAGGAATATTTATTCACTCTAAAAATTTTACCACACTTAGATAACATGTAGAACAATATAACTCTACCATAAAGTTTCCAAAAACACATGGGTCTAGGTCCTGTAATTCAGTCCCCTTCACAGCACAGCAGAACAGATATTCTTACTTTGGCAGTTTTGAGTGTTTCTTCAATATCATGCCCAATTTCAATCTCTAACAGATGAAAATTTATTCCAATACTCTTAACCCATATATAAACATGTATATGATGATAATTACAGGTTTTATTCAACATACCATACACTTTTTAAGCCTAAAACACAAGAATACAGCAAGGTGATAGTTTCTAGCACAAGTGTTTTCTATCAAGTATTTGCAACCAAAAACCCTTTCTTTGTGCACCAACGCCTATCTATAACATAATAACACATTTATAAATAATATTTAAAGCTTAATAATCCAATAAACCTCAAAATAAATCTGAAAGTCATGCCAAACCCGTAGGTTAAGCTCACTTTACACAGTTTTCTACTTGAACTTGGTTATTTCTCCTTCCCTTTACTTGTTTTGCCTTGTTTTTCGGTTAGAATCACTTAGGACCCATTTAGAGAGCTTTTTCCATGTATTTAGAAGCTGAAATGGTTCAGCAAAAGGTTCAAGTCGTGGCTGTTAGCTTAAGATTGAAGAATAGGTTGAGGTGCTAGTTTGATAAATCTAAGCATGAGGTGGCATAAGCTTTGAGGTGGCATGTTATGATATAATCTAGTTTTCTCCCTTATCTTGCAGCCCTAATCTTGTGTGTCTCACATATTCTTATTTGGTTGCAACCTATCTTCGTCATCATTCATTCTCGTAGCTAATTCCTATGTCCGTTCATTAGGTTCTTTACTCAAAAATCATCGATTCTTACCCGATTGATAAGTTTGTGCACCGATAGTGTTACAAACCTATGAACCTAGTTATATAACATTTAAATTATATTATTGTATGTCTATTTGTCCCCAGTGTATGATTTAAATATATATATAATATTAAAATTCATGATCGAACCGACTCACTTTCTATAAACTTTTTGGTGACACCTTTCGAGCTCCTAAGATTACCACATGTAACCTATCACTATTTACTCTATTGATACCTAAATTTCTTCTTATCTCAATACAAAATCAACCACTTAGGTTAGGGGATTCGATAATCAGTACTGTGTGAGAGCTTCAAAATTAAGTTTAATGATTAAGAATGTCGTATAAAATAAAATGAATTATATGATGTCATATAAATGCAAATAGCACGCAATTAACATGTAATGCATGAATCATATTTGGCTATGTGAGTAGTAAGAGGATCGGGTATCATAATGATAATGGAAATGGTCCAATAATTTTCAAAATTTTGCAAAAAGTGTAGTGTCTTTGAAAAGAGTTGCCCAATAAAATCCACATTACAAGATTTTTGTAGTGGTTTTCTTTACTGAAAAGTGACCACCACATGTTTGTGAATGACAAAATTTGACAATATTATCTATATCGTTATTTGGCACACATCTTCAAAAGATTTGATCCGAACAGTATTTAAATAGGTATGGATCATCCCAATAAAAGTTTTTTACCTCAGTCAAAAATGTCTTTTTATCTTGAGAGTTCCAATACATTGGCATCTTTCCTGTCACAAGAAAATTAATAATGTCAGCAAACCAAGGTAAAATAGAAACATTAAATAGTTGTTCATTAGGTAAAGTGTCATTCATAGGTGTGGTTTGAAACGAGTCATCACAAACAAGTCTTAAAAAATGATCAGCCACCACATTCTTTACTCTCTTCTTATCTCAAATCATAATATTAAATTCCTAGAGTAAGAGAATCTACCTAATCAGTCTTGGTTTGACATCTTTTTTTGATAAAAGATATTTCAAAGCTACATGATCACTAAAAACAACAACTGGTGAGCCAACAAGATAAGATCGAAATTTATCTAATACAAAAACTACAACAAGTAATTCTTTTTCAGTTGTTGTATAATTCAATTGAGCACTATTTAAAGTTTTACTTGCATAGTAAATAACATATGGTTTCTTAGCTTTTCTTTATCCCAAGACAGGTCCAACAGCATAATCACTAGCATCACACATTATTTCAAAAGGTAAACTCCAATCTGGAGGCTACATGATTGGAGCAGATGTAAGCATGCTTTTAAGCTTAACAAAAGCATTTTCACAATTTTCAATCCATTAAAAAATAGTGTCTTTTATTAGAAGATTACACAAAGGTTTAGTTATTAAACTAAAATCTTTGATAAATCTTGTATAAAAACCAGCATATCCTAAAAATGATCTAACCTCCTTTACATTCTTTGGTATTGTTAAATTGGTAATTAACTCAAATTTAGATTTGTCAACCTCAATATCTTTTGATGAAATAATGTGTCCAAAAGAAATACCAGTCGTTACCATGTAATGACATTTCTCCCAATTCAGCACAAGATTCTTTTCTTCACACTTGATCAAAACCTTTTCTAAATTAGATAAGCAATCATCAAATGAATTAACCAAAATAGAAAAATTATCCATGAAGACTTCAAGAGATATAATCCAAAAGGCATCATTCGATATGGAAAAGTACCAAAAGGACATATAAAAGTTATTTTCTCTTGATCTTCACGAGCAATTGTAATTTGATTATACCCAGAATATTCATCTAAAAAGCAATAAAATTCATGTCCTGCAACTCTTTCTAAAATTTGATCCATGAAAGGTAATGTAAAATGATCTTTTCTAGTAACTGAGTTGAGTTTCCTATGGTTAATGCTCATTCGCCAAGCAGTAACAGTCCTAGTTGGAATTAATTCATCATTCTCATTCTTGACTACAGTAACTCCAGATTTCTTAGGTACAACTTGAGTAGGACTTGCCCATTTTCTATCAAAAATATAATAAATGATTTCATTATCTAAGAGTTTAATGACTTCATTTCTCATTACTTATTTTATATTAGAATTTAGCCTTTGTTGCATTTCTCTAGAAGGTTTAGCATTTTCCTCTAGATAGATGTTATGTATGCAAATAAAAGGATTAATATCTTTAATATCAGCAATGATCCATCCTAAAGCATTCTTATGCATTTTTAGAGTTTCGATCAACTTACCTTCTTGACATGCATTGAGTTTGGAAGAATTATTACTAGAAAAGTGTCATTCTCACCCAAGAAAGAGTATTTCAAATCAACTGGCAAAGGTTTCAAATCAACCACGGGAGCTTTAATACTTGATGGAATAGATTTTACTGTTGATGATGAAAGTTCTTCGAACCTTGGCTTCCAAAAATATTTTTCTTGTACCTGCAAAAATTCAGAGATAGTATTAGTGTGTTTCTTTTTACAAATACTTTCACTTTCGAAATAAGTTTCCAAAGAATCTAAAGAGTTAGTGGTGGTAAAGTATTCATGAACAAGTTCCTCAATTGAATCCACTTCCTGTACTTTGACATCTTCTGCAGGTTGCTTACAAATATTAAACACATTTAGTTCCAAAGTTATATTTTCAAATGATAACTTCAAAATACCATTCCTACAATTCATCAAAGTATTTGAAGTTACAAGAAAAGGATAACCCAAAATTATAGGAATTTGTGTATGTGTTTGTGCAACAGGCACTGAGTCCAAAACAATGAATTCAATTGGAAACTAAAACTTATCAATTTGTACCAACACATCTTCTACTATTCCTTTTGGAACTTTAATCGAACGGTTAGCTAGTTGAAGTACAACAGAAGTTGTTTTAAGTTTTTCCAAACATAACTGTTCATAAACTGAGAAAGTTAGAAGATTTACACTAGCACCAAGATCAAGCAAAGCACGCTTTATTCTAGTATTTACTATGATACATGAAATGGTTGGACAACCTAGATCTTTGTACTTAGATGGAGTGAATTGTTGAATGATTAAACTAACACTTTCAGTTAAAAATGCCTTCTTTTGTACATAATATTTTCTTTTGATTGTACACAAATCTTTCAAAAATTTGGCATAAGGTAGAACTTGCTTGATTGCATTCAACAATGGAATATTAATCTTCACTTGTTTAAAAATTCAAAAATTTCAGCATTTGAGTTCAATTTCTGAGTTGCTTGCAATCTTTGAAAAAAGGGTGTTGGAGGTAAATATTTTTTTTTTCATCATTTTCACACTTACCTTCTTCAAACTTACCTTCATCATCAAAACTATTTCCATTCTTCATTTCTGGAGGTGGATTAGAAATTTTCTCCTTGCGATGAATAGTTTTATCAATAATTTTTTCATTCTGAAGAGTTGTGACTGAATTAGCCTCCTTTACTGCATTTTCACCTGAAGAAGAAACATAACACTGAGTGGAAGGATTAGGTTGAGGTTGAGCAGAAAATTTACGTTTTTCATGAGTACACAAAGAAGTTGTTAGTGTGGAAAGTATGCTTCTGATCTCATTAATAGCTTGTGAAGTCTGATTATTGATATTTGTTTATTCATGCATAAGTGCTTGCAAAGTCTCCTCAAGGAATTTTGTATATGGAGCTGGATAAGAATGAAAATTTGGTGGTTTTTGTGAATGCAGCGGTTGGACACGGTTATCATCTCGCCAACTGAAATTAGGATAATTTCTCCATTATGGATTGTAAGTTTTAGAATATGGAGAATGAAAAGGTTTTTTGAATGTGTTCATAAAATTTGCTTGTAGTGGAATGTTTGGACATTCATAGTTGGAGTGCCCTAAAAGTTTACAATTACTACAAACTTCTTCTTCTTGCACATATTTGATTTCCTTTACTTTTTTAAGTTCCATGGCTTCAACTTTTCTTGTTAAACTAGCAAGCCTATCATTTAGATCATCTTCTTGGCTAAGGTAATATTTTTCTTTATTACTATTAGCAAGATTAGATCTAATAGAACCTTTAGAAGAATTAACACTATGCCATGATTGAGAGTTTTCTGCCAAATGATCTAGATATTCTAGGGCTTCATCAGGTTCTTTATTAAGAAACTCACCATTATACATTATTTCAACAAATTGTTTTGTTTCAAGAGCTAAACTTTCATAAAAGAAACTAATAAACACCATTTTTCAAAACCATGATGTGGGCATGAATTCAATAAATTTTTAAATCTTTCCCAACATTGAAAGAAAGTTTCATTTGAATTTTGAGAAAAATTTTGAATTTGTCTTTTCAAAGCATTAGTTTTATGAGTTTGAAAAAAAAAATTCAAAAATTCAGCTTGCATTTCTTTCCAAGTGCTAATTGACCTAGGTTTTAAAGAATTAAGCCAATCTTTTGCTTTATCTTTTAAAGAAAAAGGAAATAATTTGAGCTTAACAATCTCATTTGTGCAAGTTTGATCATCAAAAGTGGCACATACTTCATAAAATTCTGTTAAATATAAGTAAGGGCTTTCAGAGTCTAAACCATGGAAATTAGGAAGTAAAGGGATCATACCTAACTTAAATCAAAAGTTATTTACATTCAGAGGAAAAATGAAACAAGAAGGAGAAGAATTTCATGGAGGTTGCAAGTAATAACGCATGGTAGTACCTGTTGATTCTCATTTTCATCCTCGACACTTTCATTTTCAGCCTTGGTGGAAGTGTGTGGAGATGATTCAAACAAATTTTCAAATAAAGTTTCAAAATTATTTCTAACTAAACATCGAGAATTATGACTACGATACCATATAACCATATATCCATAAAAAAATAAACAAACTATATTTACAAAGGAAAAATATTAACAAACCTGAATACTTACCTTGTCTTCCCCGGCAACGGCGCTAAAAACTTGCTACAACTTTAAGGTTGCAAACCCAAACACAGGTTGTATTAAGTAATAAATTTCTCGTGAGTTCGAGGTCGATCCACAGGAAAGTTGTTTGAAGAATTCAAGGTTGTATTTCTAAAAAGATGGAGTTTATGTGAATCAAAATATATGAACAATTAATGTGTGTTATAACTAAAGAAAAACCAAAGTAATAAAAGTACTGAGGATTAGGGATCCACTATTGAGTTTTGGATAGATAAATGGTTATTTATTATTTTTACCTCTATTAATTAACATAATTGGAATCCATACATAATGAAGGTTCCAATAGGAAGATATTATCAAATAACTCATGCAATAAGGTAATCATGATATTGTCTTACTATTGCAAATTATCTCTTAACGCCAACACTTATTTATGGGATTAAGCATTTATGCACACCTTTGTCAATAATAAATCAAGGTTTTACAATAGCAGTCGGTGGGGAAAAATCGTACAATAAGCTAAATGAACCCAAGTATTTGTTGTGCCATTGAAGATACATAAATCAAGAATCACCACAAAATAAGTAGGGTTTAGATAAAAAATAAAATAATAATAGAACATACTTAAACATTTTCTGCCCCTATAACCATTCCTCTCCCTCCATCAAAAAGTTCACTCTTTTTTCTCAGGAAAATAAAATTTAGAAAGACATAATAAAAGTAGCAAAGACTAATAATATACGAGAAAGTAGAGAATGCATTTCTATTATTACTAGAAAACTTACAATACTAGAAAACATACAAACTAGAAAACTTAACCTTAAGAAACCCTCTACCCCCCTCTCTTACAAGCTGAATACATGGCATATTTATAGTACTTAGAGTAAGTAGAGGCCAAACAAATAATGGAGGGGTAAATCAAGTGGTATGCTAGTTGCCAAGAGTTGGTAAGTTGTTACACTAAGTTCTCACCTACTGAATTGAATTACATTGTGCTATTAGATACAGCTATATTTTGAAGATTCGTAAATTAATAAAAATTGTAGATCATTCGGCACTGATATATTTTAATATATTGTTTGTTAAATTTGGCGGTCGGATGAAGAAGATATAGTCAAATTATCGAATCATGTTCAAGAGCCATCCTTTAACAGTAGTAGTAAATTACATCCTATATTTTTATCATTTTGACACAGTTTCACACCCTCTTATCTCAACAAACTTGTTTATTTATCTCTTGTGTATAACATATCCAAATTTCAGCCCAAAATAAATTTGGGCTCAAGAGATATAACCCAATTGGTAAAATAGGTCAATACTGGACTGAATTCTGATCCGAATTTTGGTAATCCATTTTGTGCAACTACTTGAATGAAGTTTCTACTATAATCAAGACTGAATTGGGCTAAACTTCCAATAGAAAAGTTGTACCTCTATCTCTTGGCTTTCAAATGAAATAAGATTCTGGTCCATAGGGCTTTTGATCATGAAGTTATGCTCAAATTAAAAAATTGCACAAGTCTTGAAACATGCTTCCATTTATTCCATAACACAAAACATTAATAAAACAATAATATTAACAAGCATAAAGCAAGAAAAGTTTAAAGGATTTGATAAAAAAATATGTCAAATATGTACTTATCATGCAACTACAAACAATTCATCCACAAAAAAAAAAAAAAAATAGCTCCAAATTTCCTACCCTATACTTAATTGCAACATTGTCCTCAATGTTGAAACAATAAAGAACATAAGGGGGAAAGAAAAACTCCCTTTTTAAGTGGATCAAGAGCATGAATCGTTCAAAGTCCATGCAAAGTTCATGCACCATCAAGAAAATGGGAACCTACAATCATAAGGATGAAAATAAAGAAAAACGGGCACAAACAAAAAAACACAAATAGTGGATAAACAAATAATTAAAGTAAAAGATAGAGAGAAGTATTTCTAAGTTATAGTCATTAGCTTGACTTTGTAATCTCTATGGGGAGTCAATGAGATTGATGGTGTTCTTGTGATGGTCAACGCCACCCCTAAAGTAGTCTTTCAGCCTTTGCCTATTCACCTTGAAAGTGGTATTTTCCAGAGTGGACACCTCAATGACCTTTGATGGAAAGACTCTTTTCACCGTGAAGGGCCCCGACCATCTGGATTTCAACTTGCCCAAAAAGAGTCTCAACCTTGAGTTGTATAAGAGCACATAATCTCCCTCAACAAACTTCCTCTTTGCAATGCATTTGTCATGCTAATGTTTGGTCCTTTCTTCATAGTGCTTGGAATTTTCATATGTTTGGTATTGAAATGCTTCCATCTCATTCAATTACAACAAACGATTTTGCCCTACAACTTGCATATCAAATTTAAGGAATTTGATAGCCCAATATGCACTATTTTCGAGCTCAACTGGTAGATGACATGCTTTACTAAAAACTAACCTATATGGAGACATGTCAATAGGTGCTTTAAATGCAGTTCTATAAGCCCAAAAAGTATCATCAATTTGCAAAGACCAATCTTTCCTAGACACACTTACTATTTTTTCCAAAATTCTTTTTAGCAATCTATTTGACACTTCAACTTGCCCACTTGTTTGAGGGTGGTAGGGGATAGTAATTTTGTGAGTGACACCACACTTTCTCAAAAGATTTTCAAATTGTTTGTTGCAAAAATGTGTACCACCATCACCAATGATTGTTTTAGGTGTGTCAAATCTAATGAAAATATGTTTCTTCAAGAATCTAACAACAACCCTAGCATCATTAGTACGCAATGCTTCTGCCTCAATCCACTTATGTCTACTGCAATAAGTATGTATCTATTGGAGCAAGAACTAGGAAATGGCCCAATGAAATCAATACCCCACACATCAAAGAATTTACATTCAAATATGTTGTTTAAGGGCATTTCATGTTTTCTAGAAATGTTACCAGTTCTTTGGACCCTTTCACATGAAGCAACATAAGAGTATGCATCTTTAAACAAAGTAGGCCAATAAAAACTAGATTGAAGTACCTTTGCAATTATTTTTGTTGGACCAAAGTGACCACCTACCTCCTGATCATGACAATGGAGTAAGATAGATTGCATCTCTTCTTTAGGCATACATCGTCACACAATATTGTCAGCACAAACTTTAAACAAAAATGGCTCATCCCACACATAATATTTGACATCGGATAAGAACTTTTTCTTTTGATAAAAACAAAGATTAGGGGGAAAGGGCTCCTGTTACAACATAGTAATTGTGTTACAATAATGGGAATGTTACAACAACATTCTCCGCACCTTTCTTATCTCTAATTTCAAGGTCAAATTCTTGCAACAAAAGAATCTATCTAATTATCCTTAGTTTTGCATCTTTCTTTGCAAGAACATATTTAAGTGTGGAGTGGTCTGTGTAAACAATCACTTCTACCATAACAAGATACGAATGAACATAAATACTATCACTTGAAGTTTTTTTATAATTGTGGTATAATTTTGTTATGCTTCATTCAAAGTACGACTAGCATATTAAATGGTATGAAATACCTTGTTCTTCCTTTGCCCAAGCACTGCCATAACAACTATATCGCTTGCATAACACATAAGTTCAAAAGGTAGGCTCTAATCGGGTGCCACCATGATGGGTGAAGTGATTAGCTTCTCCTTCAATGTCATGAATGCCTCCAAGCAATTATCATTAAAATCAAACAGGGCATCTTTAACCAAAATATTTAAAGAGGTTTAGCAATTTAAAAAAAAATCCTTAATGAACTAGTGATAGAACCCGACATGTCCTAAAAAGCTCCTCACTCCTTTCATCGATGTTAGTGGAGATAATTTCATAATTACATCTACTTTAATCCCCTTATGGGAGATTTTTTGGCCGAACACTATTCCTCTTACATCATGAAGTGGCATTTTTACCAATTTAAAACAAGATTTGTCTCTTCACATCTAGCCAACACCAAGTTAAGATTAGCTAAGCATGTATCAAAAGAAGATCCAAATACTAAAAAATCATCTATAAAAATTTCAAGAAAATTTTCAACTATGTCATGAAAAATTGACATCATACATCTTTGAAAAGTAGCAGGTGCATTGCATAAACCAAATGACATTCTCCAAAATGCAAATGTTCTATAAGAATAAGTGAAAGTGGTTTTGCTATTTGATTGTAACCTAAATATCAATCTAGAAAGAAATAATATTTAAAACCCATAAGCCTCTCCAACATTTGATCAATAAAGGGTAAGGGGAAATAGTATTTTTGAGTTACATCATTCAATTTCCTATAGTCCATGCAAACTCTCCATCCAGTGACTATTCTACTAGGTGTCAATTTATTACTATCATTTGGCAAAATAGTCATACCTCTCTTTTTTGGCAAACATTGAACTGGGCTCACCCATGCACTATTAAAGATATAATAGATAATACCTGCATCAAGGAGGTTGATGGTCTCGGATTTTACCACATCTTGCATAATTGGATTCAATCTTCTTTGTGGCTACACCAAAGGCTTATAGCTCTCCTCCAATAAGATTTTATGCATGCAAATAGATGGGTTTTATATCAGCTATCTTCCATCCAAAAGCTTTCTTATGTTCTCTAAGGACTCTTAGGAGCTTCTCCTCTATCTCACATGTCAAAGAAGAAGAAATGATAATGGGTAAAGAATTTGCATTATCTAGATAAACATATTTTAAATGAGATGGAAGGGGTTTAGGGGCTCTTCAATGGAGGGCCTTTGCAGATTGGTGGGAGGCCTTTCCAAGACTTTGAACTTTGGTGGAGCACTCCTTTGTAAGAAGGGTTCGTCTTCAAGCTTACAATAACAACCCTCATGTTCTCATCATTTTCATCTTTTTCCTTTGCAAGAATTAAACAAGCCTCCAATTCATCTTTAAACCTTTTCTCCTGCAAAAATAAAGTGTCAAAGGGTTAAACGCATCAATTTTATAACACATATATGCCAGAGTAGGATGCCCAACCCCATAATTGGATTGAGTGTATTGTACTTTTTTTCTTTTGTAAAGACAATCTTACTGGTAATCATATTAATAACAAGGCATTTTCTTTATCTTATGTCATGTATCTTTTATTTCTGCACATTAGATAAAGTCCTTAGACCAAATTTAGTTACGGGGCATGATCGCGCATATGATGGCAATCATGGAACATACCTCTAAGGCTTTGGCCTTAAATAAGTTTCGAGCTAAGAGCTTTTTGAGATAGGACATCAAATATATCAGTAAGACTCGCACATATGATGCATGCTCATAAGACGAGAATGTCGCATTCCATTGACATTAGCGTAGAGATACAAGTATATATATGTGGGTGCTTGTTAGGAAATAAGTACACTGAATATATAGCTCGCAATATATTCTTAGCTAGAGGCTTTGCCTGCCGAAATAAGAATTTTTATGTTGCAATAGTATACGACTAGTCCTCGAACTTGAGGTACGATGGTAGCTTTGTGTGCATCCTGCAACACTTTGATATATTTTCTTATTACTTGACAATCATAAAATGGGTATGTTGTATAACACCCCCCCTAACACTGAATATAGATATTAAAATAACAGTAATTTTTACAAGGTAGCACATGTATGTACATGTGTATATATATAATTTTGTCAATTGTAGCACTTTAAAAAATACTAAAAGAATTTTCTTACATATAACCCTATCACGCTATTTTCAAACTTATTTACTATAAAATTTCAAGAGTTATATAGGACACAACATCCCAAAAATATAATATTATAGACTCAAAAATAAAAACTAATAGCCTATATTATCAAAAGAAGTAAGGACATTTTGCATCTTGTAACCCTTTATATATAGACAACAATTTACACAATAATAATAATTGTAAAAATTAGAATATACCTACAACACAACCCAGCAAGTCATCATCCATATACAGTGATCCTCAAAAGCTTGTAGGAGTTCCAACAACCAGCCCAATAAGCCTTAGAGTCTCAGGTATTACCATGCTTACCTACAATGCATGAACTACACGAGCTAATGCTCAATAAGTGAAAATCATGCATGTTGAAGAGATAATCCAATATATATGCGATGCATTTCTAGGAGATCATGATAAAAATGCAGACTCATGCATAAAAAATAGTTCATTCAAAGTTATTTTCCATCATTGGGCCCATGGCCCATCTACTATGTACCGGATAGAGCTCTCAATAATATCAATAATCACATGATCATAAACAGATCGACACAATCTGGGGGTCATCTCCTGTGATCACCAGAGGTCCACCCCCTGTCTTCCCTGTGGTCCTCTAGAAGTCTTCCCACCAGCGACGTCGATAAGGGTACAGTCAAGTGGTCAACCCTCTCTTGACCACCAGAGGCACACCCCCTATCTACCCCTATGATCCTCCAAGAAGTAATACTTTCGACACCCTAAAATATCATATAAATAAGCCACACAGGCCTTGGTACACAAATAGTGGCCAACCAAAATATTTCCTTTTTGAAAATAATGTTATGCATGAAAAACCTCAACTGTGAGTACGTGTTATGCATGTATATGTAAATGTTAATGAATGGCATGTTTAATGACACAACAGATTCCATGTCCTATCTCCAAGCAGCGTATGCACTATAAGATATTTATAATACTCCTCAAGACACAAGGATCATATTTAATATAAATAAGGCAAGAAATACTATGCCCATGTATTGTAGTTGCAAATGAATTTTCACTTACCTTTGATCGGTTGTGTGTTACTTTTAGGTTTCTTAAGTATTACTCCCCAACCCTAAATATGAAACAATCTATAAAAATATAAGATATCAATCACCATCCTTAATTAACAAGTTCATTATACCTAATGTAGTATAAAGTTCTTGAATCTCAATTTAACTAAACAACCTTACCACTTAGAAACTATAACCGAATATAATTTTTTACGAACCTTTGTTCCACATCTTAAATGTATAATAACTTCACTTAATTGATGTATTATAACTCTTATAACATATTCCTAAATGTTAGGGATCAAATGCACCACATCTATGATAGAACATGTTAATGAACTAAATGGGACAAATTCACAACTTCACATTTTCTTGTTGCAACATTAATTGCATGATGATTTTGATACCCTTATACATATTCATTCACTCCCCAATTTTTATCACACATAGATAACATAAAAAAATAATGTAAACATGTCATATAATGGCTAAAACACATGGATATAGCTTCCCAAGTTCAGCTCCCTTCACAATATACTAAAATAAATTTTTCCTACCATGACAATTTTGCACACTTCATAACATTAATGGTTTTTTGAACCATTAAGTATATTCAATCACTCCCTAATTTTTAGAACACTTAGATAACATATAAAAAGAGATAAACAGGTCATATTCTTTCCAAAACTCATGGAATTAGCCACACAGTCCTTGGTACACAAATAGTGGCCAACCAAAATATTTCCTTTCTGAAAATAATGTTATGCATTCAAAACCTCAACTGTAAGCACGTGTTATGCATGTATATGTAAATGTTGATGAATGGCATGTTCAATGACACAACAGATTCCATGTCCTATCTCCAAGCAGCGTATGCACTATAAGATATTTATAATACTCCTCAAGACACAAGGATCACATTTAATATAAATAAGGAAAGAAATACTAGCCCATGTATTGTAGTTGCAAATGAATTTTCACTTACCTTTGATCGGTTGTGTGTTACTTCTTGGTTTCTTAAGTATTACTCCCCAACCCTAGATATGAAACAATCTATAAAAATATAAGATATCAATCACCATCCTCAATTAACAAGTTCATTATACCTAATGTAGTATAAAGTTCTTGAATCTCAATTTAACTAAACAACCTTACTACTTAGAAACTATAACCGAATACAACTTTTTACGAACCTTTGTTCCATATCTTAAATGTATAATAACTTCACTTAATTGATGTATTATAACTCTTATAACATATTCCTAAATGTTAGGGATCAAATGCACCACATCTATGCTAGAACATGTTAATGAACCAAGTGGGACAAATTCACAACTTCACATTTTTTTACTGCCACATTAATTTGCATGATGATTGTGACACCCTTATACATATTCATTCACTCCCTAATTTTTATCACACCTAGATAACATAAAAAAATAATATAAACATGTCATATAATGGCTAAAACACATGGATATAGCTTCCCAAGTTCAGCTCCCTTCACAGTATACTAAAATAAATTTTTCCTACCATGACAGTTTTGCACACTTCATAGCATTAATGGTTTTTTTAAACCATTAAGTATATTCAATCACTCCCTAATTTTTAGAACACTTAGATAACATATAAAAAGAGAATAAACAGGTCATATTCTTTCCAAAACTCTTGGAATTAGCTCCCCTAATTCAGTCTCTTTCACAACACACCAAAATAGATTTTACTACTTTAGCAGTTTGAGTGTTTCTCCAATATCATGCTCTATTTCAATTTCTAACCAATCCAAAATTATTCCAATACTCTTAAATCATATATGGACATGTAAATGGTAATAATTATAGGTTTTATTCAGTATACCATACACGTTTGAAGCCTAAAACACAAGAAAATAGTAAGGTGACAGCTTCTGCCATAAGTATTTCCTATTAAGTGTTTGTCATCAAAAACCCTTTCTTTGCACACCAAAGTCTAACTAAAAACTTCCTAACACTTTTATAAGAGATATTTAAAGCTTAATTAACAATAAACCCATTCGGAATAATCTGAAAACCAAAGACAAAATTGTAGAAAAGTGTTACCTATGCAGATTTTAAGGTTAAACTTGATGGTAATCACTTATCCTTTGCTTTTCTTGCTTTTATTTCAACTTGGAATCAATTTGGAGCAATTGGAGACCTTAAGGTATGTTTGGAAGCTGAAAATGGCTGAAATGAGGGTCTGGTCATGGCTTAAGGGTGAAGGGTTTGAGGTGTTAGCTTAAGTTTACTAAGAAAGCATGAGGTGTCAAATGGTGGTTTAAATATGATATTATACGCAACTTACATAGTTCTAATATGGTGTTTCTCAGCATTTTTTCCTATATTTACAACCTATTTTAATTTTTGTATGATAGGATAATAAATTCTACCCTAATTTCTTAACCGTTGATTCGATCTTTAAATCGAATGACACCGAGTCTTAAATAGATTGTCTAGTTTTCATTTCTAAAATCATATGCACATATGGACCTTGAAATATGACACTTAAATCAAATTAAATCATGTGTAATATCCTAAGTATTATTAGTTTATGGATGTATACCTTTAAAATACCTTGATCTAGGCGAATCGAAACATATTAGCTTACTAGTAATACATTTAATCACTTCTAAAGTTATAACATATAACCTATGAATATCCAATAGTTTGACCAATCTATTCTTTCTCTTATCTAAATATTGAATTTCTTACATAGGTTGTAAGATCTGACTAATATCATGTGATAGCATTAGAGGTCTAACGATTAAGAATGCTATATAAGATGCCATGTAAATGTTAATGCAAATTAGCATATACGTAGCATGTAATGCATAAATCATATTAGTTAAGTGAGTAGTGTAAAGATTGAGTATTACATTCTCTCATCCTTATCAAAATTTCATCCTCGAAATTTTACTTACCAAAAAAAAACTTTAGATATTTAATTATCATTTAATGCTTCCTTTCCCAAATTGCTTCTTCTGTTGATTGACTTATACTATGTACTTTAACAAATGATATATTCTCACTTTGATATTACTTTACATCCCTGACTAAAATCTCTATAAGTCTTTCTTGATATCTCTAACCTCAATTTAGTTTTATTTGTTCCTTTTTCAATAGATGAGATAGATTCATGATACACTTCCTTAAAATAAATACATGAAACATTGTGAACTCGAGATATTGATACAAAAAGGTTGTGTTTACAGGCAATATCCCCATTTCTCTCAGTAATGCAAAATAAACCAATATACTTAGGATTAAGTTTGTATGTAACATCCCCAGAAATTTCTGTCCAAGCTGCATAATTGTCACAACCTCCCAACAATATGTATAAATATATATACACAATATGTATGAATATATATATATATATATAAAAACAATCTATGCAACATAATTTGTGCATGTATGCATGTGTATAACTTTTTTTTTCTACTCAGTTCAACGAAACATTGATAAAAGTAAAGTGGTTTCATATTCTGTCACACTGTATATACATATGTAGTTATTAAACATTAACCAAGTATATCAAAACCATCACAAACCTAAACTTTCTATTACAAATGAGTTTTGAAAGTGATATACATGATAAAGTCACTAATATAATACAATAACTGTAAAATTAAAAGCACAGCCCACAAAATAGTCCAACAAGCTGTCATCTAAGTATATTGATCTTTGAAAGCTTATAGAAGCTCCACTGCCAGCCAGTAAACCAGGGGTCTCAAGTCTCACCATGTTCACCTACAATGCATGAACTACATGAGCTAACGCTCAATAAGTAAAAATCATGCATGACAAGAGTATGATATAAAATTTCATGCAACTCAACTCTGAGATATGATGCTATAAATGTGTCAAATTGAGTACTCATGAATCAAAGAGTTTTCATTAAAAATCATTTCATTTATTGGGCCATTGGCCTATCTACTATGCATCGGATAGAGCTCTGAATAACATTAATAATCACATGGCCATAAACAAATTGACTCAATCCAAGGGCTATCTCCTGGGATCACCTGAGGTCCACCCCCTATCTTTCCTTGTGATCCTTCAAAAGTCTTCCCACTGGCAGAGTCAATAAGGGCACAGTCAAGTGGTCCACCATCTCATGACCACCAAAGGCACACCCCCTGTCAACCCCTGTGATCCTCCGAGAAGTAACACTCACGACACCCTAAAATATCATATAAGCATGTGTCACATGCCTCGGTATACTAGTAGTGGCCAACCAAAATATTTTCTTTCTAAAAACCACATCTCAAATCATATCGTGCATGCAAGAACCTCCACTATACTCATATGCCGTGCATGGACATGTAAATGCTCATGAATGGTATGTTCAATATGAAATGCAAGTCATCTTTCTCTCAACATGTTTCAAGAATCATAAGACTATTAGTCAAATTTAATATCATCAACGCATTAGGTATACATGCTTCAAGACATACTATGTTCTTGCATTGTAGTTGCAAATGGATCTTTACTTACCTTTCACTTGTTTGGTGGCTTAGTCTAGATTTGTTTATTGTTCCCCTCCGATCTTAGATGTAAAATAGCCTATAATATTACCCAACATCAAATACCATTCTCAATTTGGAAAGTTGAAGGCATAAAATATCATACTAAGACCTTAAACACCAAGCTATCTGGGTTTTACAAACTAGAACCCAATCTAGTCCCTCCAATACCTTAATTTCTCATCTTAGATACATGTAAACATCATATAATTAAAGTATTATAACTATAATATCATGTACCTAATTGTTAACACTCAATAGCAACATGTCTAGGTTGAAATATGCTAACTTATCAAATGAGACAGATTCACGTTTTCATATTTACTTGCCGTCCAATTTAGTTGCATGATAATTTTGACATCCCTATACATATCCAATCACTCCCAAATTTTTACCACACTTAGATAACATATATATAAATGTAACCATATCATAGAATTGTTAAAACTTACGGATATAGCTTCCCAAGTTCAACTCTCTTCACAACATATTGAAACAGATTGTTTTCCTACCGTGATAGTTTTGCACACTTCATGACATTAATGGTTTGGCACCCTTAAGTACATTCAATCACTCCCAAATTTTCACCATACTTAATAACACACATAAAGATACAACCAGGTCAAATTACTACCAAAACTAATGGATTTATTGATGTAAAACTGACACCATTCACATAGGACAGAATCTGAATTTCAAAGAAGATAGTTTTGAGCACCTCTTTAATTATCACACTATATTACAATTTATAACCTCTCTAAACTTACATACATCATCTATACTCATATATAAACATATATACGGTGAAATACACAAGTTTTAATCAAGTTATTATACATATATAAAGCATAAATATAAAAAATCAGCAAGTATACAGTTTCTGTCCCTAGTGAATTTTATTGTGATTTTGCAACTAAAAATCATTCTTTTGTGAACTAAAAGACCAAGATTCAACTTGCTCCTCCTTACTTCCCTTGGCTTCCTTCACTTTTTTTCTTTACTTGGAATTGCTTGAGAGCAATTTCTAACATTCAATATAAAGGTTTTGGAAGTCAAATAGCTCAAAAAATAGTTTTTGGTCGTGGCTCAAGGATAGAAATGAAGAAAGGTTGAGGTGGAAGCTTGAGGTGGCAACGTTGAGGTGTCAAGTTGTGGTTCAAATCTGATACTTTTCACACCTTATACAGCCCTAATCTAGTGTTTCTCATTACTTATTTATATATGTACAACCTACTTTAATCTCCATATGATCGGATAATACATTATGCCCTATTTTCTTAACCATTCGTTCGATCTCCAAACCGATCAACATCCAATTATTAAATGATTGTCTAGTTTTATTTTCTAAAATCACATGAACATACGAACCTTGTATTATGACACTTAAATCATATTATATCATGTTCGATATCCAAAGTATGTTAATCTATGGATGTATACCTTTAAAACACCCCGATCTAATTGAATCAAATCATAAAAGCTTACTGGTGACACTTTTAACACTTCTAAACTTATAACATAAACCCTATGAATATCCAATATATTGACCAATATATTCTTTTTCTTATCTACATATAGAATTACTTAATTAGGTTATAAGATCTCAACCACTAACATCAAGTGATAACATTAGAGGTATAATGATTAAGAATGCTAAAAAAGATGTGATGTAGATGTTAATGCAAATTAGCATATAAGTAGCATGTAGTGCATGAATCATATTGGCCAAGTGAGTAGTGTGAGGTTTGGGTATTATAATAATCCCTTTCATTGGAGACACCTTCAAAAATATTTGATCGCCTATCATAAATTGCAACAATATTCCTCTTTAATCTGCATAAATCTATGGTCACCTCTAACTAGTTTCCATACATTGGCAATTTGTTCTACAATTTCTATCATTTCCCAAATCATATTCAGCTTAAAAGAACACCAAATTCATTTTAATAAAATGATGACCAATATTTCTATCATATAATGCCTCATAGAAAACAATCCAAGTAGCCTTATAACTCAATTGACATCAACAATCTAATGCACAATCTCTAAGCATATCTTGCAAAGTTTAATTTGTTTGTCCACGTTGCCCATTGATGCATGGATGATTTCAATACTAAAATATAATTTTGTTCCCAATACCTGATGTAAGATCTTCTAGGAAGTGGACAAAGACCTTAAATCTACATCAGAACTAATAGACACTAATAAATTATTAAGTCTAACCACTTCTTATACATTTATCTTTCCATAGATTTTCATCGAATACCTAGGGTAAATTGAGAAAGAATGAGCATATTCAGATAACCTATGAACAATAACCCAATTTCATTATCATGTACAAAATTTCTGAATGCCTTCCCATTTCCACCTGAAAATAAAAGTAAAACTAAATCATTCCTACATATGCACTTTTACATATATCCCTTATTTTTAGTGGCAAACTATTTATTAACAATATATTCCATAATAGCTCGTCCAGTATCCGATATCTATACATTTTCTTAAGATCACAAACATCATTCATACCACTAAATAAAATAAATAAAAAGGTACATGATCATGACCTGAAACTTAGTCTTGCAATTTCTTATCCCTCATTTTCACATCTCCCTCTTATTAGGAGATTATTATCACTTATCACAAAAACTTATTTAAGTGCCTTTTTTGCCTTTCATCTTAGTCTTAACCTTTCATCAACCTTATTTTGAGCATTTGAAATTGGATCAATCAAAATCAGTCTTGCTAATATTAATAAACAAATAATCCACCACTTACTCTAATTCATCCTCTATATAACCCTCAATTCCCATTATAGTTTATGATGTAAAATTTGTGTGAATATTAATCTATTGAGATATTTCATTCCAATAACATCTATAGTTATATAGATCATACAATATATTCACTTACAAATAATATCCATCATTTCTTCAAGTTCAACTGCTTTTGAGTGTAAAGATATTTCAAGTACTTTGATTTTGTAATCTCACATGTAGTATTTGTAATATCCCTTAACCTAATTGCATAACCTAAAAAAGCTAATACAGTTAAGTTAATAAATGTTAACTTTTCCTCAATACTACAATGATGGTTTTAATAAAAATATTCTATTTGGCTACATTTGTTGTTTCATTTTATTTTAAACATAAACATATACATATTTCAAAACTGAGTACATCTGTTTACAAAACCATAACAAACCGGCTTATTTAAAAACAAAATGGCTTGAAGCATGGCATATGAACAAATCTCTCTCCGGCCGCTCTGGAGACTCAATTAACCTCTAAACTTGTACATTTCCACCTATATCACATGAATCGAATGAGCTAAAGGCTCAGTAAGGTGAAACTGATGCAATAATAAATAACATTCATACACATTTCATAAATCATTAAATGCATTATTCAATTTAATAACTTTCATTCTTAAATCATTCTTTAGGGCCCTTGAAGTGTGGTACCTAACTAAATGCGATAGACCATGATTTTCAGAACCTGTTCATAATGATTGACCAATAAGAGAAATAATACGAAGTTTCCATACTTGGTCTTTCAACCTCAGGTATTAGCCGTATTCTGTCTTATTATTTGTGACTTTTCTATACCGATTTTTTAACCTCAAGTATTTGCCACCATTTATTGGGTCCGCCGGTCCCTCCCGCATCCCTTGTCTACCCGACTATCAATCAAGTACCATACTTTATTTTCAAAAACCTCATTATATTTTTAATAGTATCATGCCTCATGAACCATAAATGCATCAAACATTACATCGTTTGACAACTAATGACAATCACAATAAAACATGAATAACATTATATGATTCTTGTGATACAGCAAATGAAAGTTTCAACTTACCTCAAGTCCACTTTGTGTTAAGTGAAAGGTTCAATCTCTTTGGAATATAGGATGTGTTAAAGGCCTAACATAATCAAATCATGTACCATTTAATATCTTTTTTATTAATCAAATAATCTATTCTAGTTAAAATCATACACTTTTCAATCTTTTGTAAATAATTCCATATCAATTACATAACCTTAAAAACATTGCATACTCCATATTTTACTACTAATTCAAGATATTAAATATTAGGGAAGCCATTAAATAACTAATAATTCAAACATAATTATTAGGGTAGCCCCTAAAACATACACATAATCCAATTTAACATGACATAAACTCAGTTCTAACCTAAATTGATTGTAACCTTCAATTAAGTAAACTAATTGCTATTGTTTTCAATCATTCATAAGAACTTCCAAACATAATATAAGCATTACAAGATTAATTGAAATAAGTAAATTAAGCATATTTCACAAGACTATCAATTTTGCTAGAAACTAGCTTAACTAGCTTGGTTTTGGCTTCAAGTCTATCCCACCTGAGTTTTCATTCATACAAAAACATACTAAAATATGTAACCATCCAAGATACTATAAATTCATCATAAAAAACATTGAAAAAGAATATACCTTGATTAAGTTGGAATTAAGCTTCAAAATCAACAGTTTTTAAAGCTTAAAAAGGTAGAAACTTGTTCTAGTTTTGTGTTCTATGGATTCCTATGGATTAAATTCAATTTTTATGAGAATGAAAGTGTAGAAATTTGGGAGAAACTTGGAGAAGAAGGGTTGGTCATTTTTGAGGTGCTTCCACAAGAAAATATGGCTAAAAATGACTTGTTTGACATTTCAAATAGAGATAAGTCGAGGGTGATGATTGGTTGACTCATGCTTAGTGTCTTCTCATGCATAGAGCCACGTTTATGGGCTAAGGAGATGACAAAATTTGATGCTTTGGTGTTACAATCGAGTGCAATGCGGTTTAGAATAATTTCATACAACCTAGTCAACCAACCAATCAAATTACACCATTTTGCATACTTTTATTTCTTAGCAAAATGTAACATATTTCAAGAAAATATTTAGGAAATTAATCACTTTAGAATGTAACAAGTATGGGCAATCCTTTGCTATACATTTTTTATTCTCTTGGTTTAATTTTTGCTCTCTTTTTTTCCATAAG
>CM033117.1:9779303-9833724 GCA_019321725.1 Paulownia fortunei | reverse complement strand
TGTTTATAATGATTGACCAATAAGAGAAATAATATGGGGTTTCCATACTTGGTATTTCAACCTCAAGTATTAGCCGTATTCTGTTTTATTCCTTGTGGTCTTCTTATACCAGTTTTTGAACCTCAAGTATTTGCCACTATTTGTTAGGTCCGTTGGTCCCGCCCATATCCCTTGTCTACTTGACCATCAATCAAGTACTGTACTTCCTTTTTAAAAACCTCATTATATTCTTGATAGTATCATGCTTCATGAACCATAAATGCATTATTATATTATTTGACAAATAATGACAATCACATTAAAACATTAACAACAGTATATGATTCTTGTGATACAATAAATGAAAGTTTCAACTTACCTCAAGTCCACTTTGTGCCAAGTGAAAATGTCACTCTTTGAAAGATAGGATGTGTTAAAGGCCTACCATAATCAAATCATGTAGCTTTCAATATCCTTTTATTAAATCATATAATCTATTCTGATTAAAATCACATACACCTTTCAATCTTTAGTAAACAATTCAATATCAATTACATAACCTCAAAAACAATACATACTCCATATTTTACTACTACTTCAAGACACTAAACATTAAGGCATCCCCCAAAACTTGAACACAATCTAAAATAACATGAGTAAATTCGATTCTAACTTAAATTAATTATAACCATCAATTAAGCAAACTGCTATTCATAGGAACATCCAAATATAATATAAGCATTACAAGATTAATAGAAAAATATAAATTAAGCATATTTCACGAGACTATCAATTTTGCTAGAGACTAGCTTAACTAGCTTGGTTTTGGCTTCAAGTCTAACCCACTTGAGTACTCATTCATACAAAAATATACTAAAACATATAACCATCCAAGATACTATAAATTCATCATAGGAAACATTAAAAAAGAATATGCCTTGATTAAGTTGGAATTAAGCTTCAAAATCAATAGTTTTCAAACTTAAAAGGGTAAAAACTTGTTCTAGTTTGTGTTCTATGAATTTCTATGGATTGAATTCAATTCTTGTAAGTCTGAGAGTGTAGAAATTTGGGAGAAACTTGGAGAAGAAGGGCTGGTCATTTTTTAGGAGCTTCCACAAGAAAATATAGCTAAAATAACTTCTTTGACATTTCAAAGAGAGGTAAGCGGAGGGTGATGATTGGTTGTATCATGCTTGGTGTCTTCTCATGACAAAAGCCACATTCATGGGCTAAGGAAATGACAAAAATTGATGCTTTGATGTTATAATCAAGTGTAATATAGTTTAAAATGATTTCATACAACCTAGTCAACCTACCAACCAAATTACACCATTTTGCATACTTTTAGTTCTTAGCTAAATGTAACATATTTCATATAAATATTTAGGCAAATAATCACTTTATAATGTAACAAGTGTGGAGCAATATAAATAATTCATTTCATTTCATGGCCATTCAACACATCATCTTCCTTAATCGAGATACCAAGTTTTTCACTGCAAAAAGTCACTAAAGTAATATGTTAATAAAAAAAACAAAAGTTTGATCTCATTTCATATACTAGTGCATGTTAAAGCATAAGTGGAGCATATAGTAACAATTATTCATGTCCGTACAATCATTCTATTTGTATGTCATAATCTAATAATGTGTATTGATTAGATGCATATTCATGCAAGATATTTATTATTGACTATGTAGGAGATAATGGGGCATTATAATATCAAAGTTCTATAGGATGCACACAAGACTACAATCGTGTCTCAAGTCAAGGGGTAGCCGTGTATTATCACAATATAAAAAAATTTATTTCGACAGGTAAAGCCTCTAGCTAAGAATTTCTTACAGGTCATGTTCGGTGTACTTGTTCCCTAATAAGCACCCACATACATGCACTTGCGTCTTTATGCTAATGCTAATGAATGTGACATCCTCGTCTCACGAGCATGCATCGTATATGTGAGTCTTATTAAGCTATTTGATGTCCCATCTCAAAAAGGTATCAACTCGAAACTTATTTAAGACCGAAGCTTTAGAGGTATGTTCTATGATCACCATCATATGCGCGACCATGCCATAGCGAAATTTGGTCTAAGGACTTTATCTAATGTGTATAAATAAAAAATCCATAACATAAGATAAAGAAAATGTCTTTTTATTCATATGATTCCCAATAAAATTATCTTTATAAAAGAAAAATAGTATAATATACCCAATCCAATTGGGGCATTGGGCATCCTATTCTACTCCAATAATCTCCCACTTGCCCTAGCTCCAATTACCCATGTATTTAAGGTCCATCTTCTCAAGACGTTCATCGAATATTTTATGTGCTAAGGGCTTAGTAAGTGGGTCTACTATATTTTTTGTTAAGGCAACTCGATCCACAATGACGTCATCTCTAACAATGATCTCTCTGATTAAGTGATATCGTCTCATTATGTGCTTGGATCTTTGATGAGATCTTAGCTCCTTTGCTTGCGTAATGGCTCCATTGTTATCACAGTAAATCATAACTGGATCAACAACGGATGGAACTATACCCAACCCTTGGATGAAGTTTCTTATCCAAATAGCTTCTTTTGATGTATTCGATGCAGTAATATATTGAGCTTCGATGGTAGAGTCTGCAGTCGTCTCTTGCTTGGAACTCTTCCAATTGACCGCACCACCATTTAGAGTGAATATGTATCCAGATATGAATTTTGAGTCTTTTATATCAGACTAAAAACTAGAGTCTGTATATCCCTCTAATTTTAGTTCTCCATTGTTGTATATCATAAAGATATCCTTAGTCTTTCTCAAGTACTTGAGGATCATCTTAACGTCTTTTCAGTATTCTTCCCTAGATTAGACTGATATTTGCTTGTGATACTTAGAGCATATACCATATCAGGCCTTGTACATATCATTACATACATTATGCTCCCTATAGCGAAAGCATAAGGTATGTGAGCCATCATTTCTCTCTCTTCAGGTATCTTGGGAGACATAACCTTAAAGAGTGAAACCCCCATGACTCATAGGTAGGAATCCTCTCTTGGATTCCTTCATGCTAAACCTTTTTAGCACTTTTTCTATGTACATGGACTAGGATGGTCCGATTATCCTTCTCAATCTATCTCTATAGATCTTTTTCCCTAGGATAAAATATACATCTCCCAAGTCCTTTATGGAAAAATGATTTGTAACCAAGTCCTCATTGATTACAACATCCCTACATCATTCCCAATTAGTAGGATGTCATCAACGTAGAGCACAACAAACGTAACTGCACTCCTACTAACCCTTTTGTAAACACATGATTCATTCAGGTTCTTATGAAAATCAAGCATTTTGATTGTTTCATCAAACTGGATGTTCCAACTCCTTGAACCTTGTTTGAGCCTATAAATGGATCTTTGGAGCTTGCAAACTTTTTGCTCATTTCCACTAAATATGAAGCATTTGGCTGCTTTTGGATTTAAGCATCGCTACTGGTAAAAAAGTTTCCTCATAATCAATTCCTTGCTTTTGAGTATAACCTTTGCTACTAGTCATGCCTTATAGGTCACTACCTCTCCATCTACTCCAAGCTTCCACTTGTAGACCTATTTGTAGCCAATAGGAACAATTTCCTATGGTGGGTCCACCAAGGTCCATATCTTATTGGAGTACATGGAGTCCATCTTAGCCTATATAGCTTCTTGCCACTTTTTCGAGTTGATGTTAGACATCGCCTCTCCATAGTTTCTTGGATCATTATCCAAGGAGAGTCCCTCTTATTTGTTCTCTAACAACAAGTTGTACTTCTTAGGCACACTTGACTCCCTTTCAGATCTTCAAAGAGGTTGTGCCTCAGAGGGTCCAGCATCATCTGATGTACCATTTACTGCATCAGTTGAGGTGTTCTGTGGTTCTTGAACCTCTTCAATTTCTACGACATTACTATTTCCCTCTGAAATAAATTCTTCTTAGTATTCCTCAAAACAAATACCCTTTATTCTGAGGTGTTATGGAAATAGGATCCAATAGACTCCTTTGGATACCTCATGAACTTGCATAAGCTAGATCTTATATCCAACTTATCTCCCACTTGTTGCTTCACACAAGTAGTATACCTCTATATCCTGAGGTATTTATAGGAAGGTATCTTTCCACACCACATCTCGTAAGGTGTTTTGGGTACGGCTTTAGATGGCACCATATTTAATAGGTATGTCCACGTTTCCAAGGCATAACCCCATAATGAAAGAGGCAATATAGTGAAGCTCATCATAGATCGAACCATGTCCAAGAAGGTTTGATTCCTACATTCTACAACTCTATTGAGTTATGGAGTATCCAATTCTCTTTTAGATAATCCAAAAACTCTGTGCTTAAGTATTCACCTTCTCGATCAGATCGAACGATCTTTATACTTAAGCCAATTTATTTCTCTACTTCGATTCTGAATTCTTTGAAATTTTCAAATACTTTAGACTTGTACCTTAAAAGGTACACATAACTAAACCTAAAGAAGTCATCGGTAAAGGTTAAGAAGTTGTTATAGTTCCCGTAGGCACTAACAAGTGGCCTATATATATCTGTATGGATTAAATCCAATAGATGCTTGGATCGCTCCACTTGTCCAACCAATGGAGATTTGGTCATATTTCCTTTAAGGTAGAATTCACATATTGGCAGTACTTGCTCGTTCTTTAGATTAAGCAATTGTGCTAATTTGTTAATCCTTTTTTTAGAAATATATCCTAATCTTGCGTGTCATAGGCTCATAGAACTATAATTATCTAATTTTCTTTTATTTTGTTGAATTGTGAAAATGGGGTTATGAGGAGTAACAGTATATAAACAGTTCGTTAAAGAACCTGAATAGAGAAAATCAAAACGTTTGAAAATGGAACAATTTTCATTCTCAATGGTAAATCTAAAATCTTCTCTATCCAAAATTAGAATAGAGATAATGTTCTTAATAATATCCAGAACAAAAAGACAATTGTTTGAAACTATTACATAACCATTCTCTAAAGTTAGATTAACGGTCTTTATAGCTAATGCAGCAACTCTTACTCCATTCCCTATCCTAAGGATCATCTCTCCTCCGTCCAACTTTTTACTTCTTGTCATCATCTATAAATTATTACAGATATGTGAGCCAGAACTAATATCTAATACCCAAGAAGTATTATTAATAGACAAGTTAGCTTCAATAAAATATATACCTGAACTATTCAGGCTAGCAAGATACTCCTTGTAATTTCTCTTCCAGTGCCTTGGTTTGCCACAGTAATAGCACTTGTCATTGGCTTGAGAAGAAACCTTCTTTACACTGCCCTTAGCCTTCAACTTGTTAGGTTTAGAGGAACCCTTTTATTTCTTCTTTCCTTTTCTAGGCTTTTTAGCCTTTGATTTGGAAGATGATCCAACAAGCAAAATCGACTTGTCCTTTTTCATGGTGGCTCAGCCATCTTTAACATGTTCACAAGCTCAATAAGACTAGTCTTTATATTATGCATGTTAAAGTTGACAACAAAGGTGTCAAATGATGGAGGCAAAGACTGCAGCAGAAGGTCTGTTTAGAGTTCGTTCTCCATAACGACTCCAAAAGACGCCAGCCTTTCGATGAGGGCTATCATTTTCAATCCATGGTCATGGACTAAAGAGCCCTTAGTCATATGACATCTGAAAACCTCTTTTGAGATCTGATATCTCATCTGCCAAGTTCTTTCACCATACAACTCTTGTAGGTGAATGAGGATCCCATAAGCAGTATCTTGATCCTCGTTCTACCTTTGCAGCTTATTTGACATCGATGCCAGTATGAAGCATCGAGCTTACAGATTATCATCAACATGACATAAGTAATCTACATAAGCCTCTGAAGCAATATTCTCCGATGGAACTGAAGGTGGAATAGTGTCGAGGACATATGCCATTTGCTCCGACTGAAGAACTATCTTTAGGTTTCTTAGCCAATTAACGAAGTTAGGTCTAGTTAATTTATTTTGTTTAAGGGTTATTGCAAGTGGATTCTTTGTCATTTTAGTAGAATAATCTACAAAATATGCACGAAGCAGAAAATAAGTAAACTATGGGAATAACATATTCATTTAATATAAGGTTTTTAATACTAATTTTATTTTACATCACCTCTTCCTATATACCCTAATTTTGTGAGCCCATATGGTATTAAGTGTCAAACAATACCCATAAAATATTCGTGTAGATAGAGTATCAAGATGTCCCACGACTCATGGCCAGCATAATGATGATTCCATCCCACGAGCATCTCAATGCTTAGTAGAGATCACAAATTTCCATCACAAGACCACCCTACGACTCATGGCCAGTAATCTGGTGCAGTAGCTGTCGTCATGTCTCTACCTTTGATGGTAGGCATGGAATGATAGGTCCTACCTAACTTGTCTATTTTTGTTTGAAGGGTTCAAATTTTATCCAAGACCTCATCATAATATAAATTAGGTTGGTTATTTAATGCACGACATCATAATATTATTGCGCAAGCATCAAAGTATTAAATAAAATCTTAAGCATGCATCTAATACATACTTAAATAAATAGATAATCATGAACCAGTCATGTGCGGTCCATTTGAGCCAAAAATAGACCTAAGGTTAGTCTAAGGGTAATAAAATAGAATATAACCTATTCTATTATATAATTGTACAAACATGGCTCACCTTTGGAACCTCCTTCTTGATTCACCTTCATTTTCCAAAAAAAAAGAAAAAATCTCACCGTCTATTCTATTCTCTTTGCAGAAAATTAAATAACTTATATAAATGGAATAAGAGGCTCGCAGGCCCATTTTAAATCCAAAAATATTAATCCAAATCAATCACATTAGTTCAATGGCTCATGATCATCCCATACATGCTCATAATTAATATCACATGAAATTATCAAAATATGTAAATTTACCAAGTTGTTAAACACAATTTTCGACTTGGGATAAATTTTAATTACTTGAACAATAATTTTTCTTTGAAAAATAATTAAAATAATTCCAATTAAAAACTACAGAAAATATGTAAAATTAAATTTTACACACTTGACATGAATTCAAACAATTTAAAAATATATATACATAAATCCAAAATTCACATGAATAAGCGAAACAATGGCTTTGATACCACTGTTGGGTTCGGTATAATCGCAGGGGCATACGTAGTGGAAAATTAAATTTTTTTTATCAAACATAAATTTAACTCCTTGATTTGGAAGCGATTTTAATGACTGCGCTTATTCAGGTGAATATATAAATAAATATTAAATTTAGATTATACCTTCGTGCACTCTGATTGTTGTAAGGAATGAAGCAATCAATTGCTTATCCTAACTTTCAGAACTCACAAGGATTGAAATGTCTCCCCTCTGTCAGATCCACAATACGGAAGAGTAACACCAATCAAAATAATTCACTAGTATCCTTTTAATTGTTTACTAATCTAGAATCTGAGTAAACTTTTAAAAATAATAAAGATTAATTTTTTAAGTTCTTGAAACTATAAAATGAAGAGAATAACAAGAAACTCATTTTCTTCTAAAGAACAAGAAAATCAAGATTACAAGAAAAACACTTTTCTTTTTCTTTCTTTTCTTTTCTTGGAGATAAAAATAGAAGACTTAAACAAAATAAATTTTGTTTAATTTTTGCTTATCTTAATAGCTAATTTTTGGCCATCCCTATTTATAGGGGCTAAAATTTTGCTCCTACTCCAATTATTGGAAAGTTTGTTAATTTTGAACTATTTCAAAATTTTATCTTGGAAAGATTTCAAATCTTCTAACAACTCTTCTATTTTTCTATCTCCTATGTATGTGGACTTATTTGAGACTACATTAATTATCAAAATTATCTACATACACTCTTGATATTAATTTGAACTCTTCAAATAATTATCAAGATAGATATATATCAAATATACTGTAATTATATTTATATATTAAATAAATCCTAGTGGCCGATTTTTATTCCATGAAAATTAGTCATTACATTTATTTATTTTTAAATATGTTAATTAAATAAGTCATATTTATTTAATTTATTCTCTTCATATTTTAGTGGACTTTTTAAGTGATCCACATTAATTTTTTAGGCTTGGATTCAAAAAACCACAAATCAATCCAATTGATTTAATTTAATTTACTCCAATTGGGCTTTCTAATCAAATTAAGTCTAATTAAATAATTTAATTTAACCATTAAATTAAATAAAACCCTTAATTAATTAGTCAATATTAATTAATTAATTTCCAACCATTTAATAAATTCTAAAATTAGAAATGTTACTTTACATAAAGATGTGTGACCTCAGGTTCACTACTAAGCTAGTAGTGGGCTTGCAATATTTTGCAACTTATGAATAACAATTGTTTAATTAGTTAATCTAATTAATTAATCTGCTTGGAATTAAATTTTTAATTCCAAGAACCTCACTATCCTTGAAAACACCTAGCAAATAATCATGGCAAACTAGTCTTAGGTGAAATAGGGAGTAAACTTATTTTAGTTGTGAGTACCATACACATATGGTCCTTTTGATAGTTAATCTCCTGATTGAATTTAGGGTATGAATTATTAGTCTGAACCCTAACTGATTCAATGGTTGTGATCCTATTTGAAGTTCCAATGATTCCTAATAAATCATAATTCATCATGCCTGACCCAAGGTCTTTGAATCACGAACTATAAAAATACAGAAGATTCTGTTGTTTAGAAAGATAAGTGTTGAATTCTATATTGGCCACTAACAAACCTCCATGCATACTAATGCAACACCCAACATACCCCCTTGGTGATTATCAACCAATCAGAAAATATATCAAAGTACTACAGGATGCACACAAGGCTACCGTCATGCCTCAAGTCTGAGGGCTAGCCATATACTATCGCAATACAAAAAATCTTTCAACAGGTAAAGCCTCCAACTAAGAATTTCTTGCGGGCCATGTTCGATGGGACCAAAAAGGAGCTTGTGAAATATTGACAACAAGTTGATGATGATCTGTAATCGTGATGCTATATGATGGCGTCAATGTTAAACAAGTTACAGAGGTAATACGAGGTACATGCACATGCGCATGATATCTGTGTTCACTTACAAGAGTTGTATAGTGAACAAACTAGGCAAGCGAGATATCAGATCTCAAAAGAGCTTTTTAGGACCTATATGAGTTAGGGCTCTTTAGTCAATGATCATGGATTGAAGATGATAGGCCTGATAGAAAGGCTTGAGTTACTTGGGGTCATTATGGACAACAAACTCTATTTAGATCTCATCCTACAGTCTTTACCTCCATCGTTTGACACCTTCGTTGTCAACTTTAACTTACTTAAGATGGAAACTAACCTTTTTAAGCTGGTTAACATGTTGAAGATAGCTGAGTCCATTATGAAAAAGGATAAGCCAGTCATGCTGGTTGGATCCTTAACTAACTTAAAGGCTACAAAGCCTAAGAGAAAGAAAGGGAAAGAAAAACATTCCTCAAAGTCCAAAGGCAATATGTAACTGGTGGGATCTCGAAGGGTTTAAAAGCCTATAAGAAATACCATTATTATGACAAAACTAGGGATTGGAATAGGAACTACAAGGAGTGCCTCACAAGCCCAATGAGTTAAGGTATTTATTTTGTTGAAGTTAACTTATCAGTTAATGATGCTTCTTGGGTATTGGATATTGGCTATATAGGTCTCATCTTTGCAATGATTTGTAGGTGATGACAAGAAATAAGAAGCTAAGTAAAGGAAAGACGGTCCTGTGGCTGGGGAATGGAGCAAAGGTTGCTGCTTAGCCATAAGGAAGTGTTAACTTAACTTTAGGAAATGAAGCAATTTTAGTTTTGAACAATTATCTGTATGTTCTAGAGATAGTTAAGAACATTATCTCCATAGTTAAGAACATTATCTCCATTTCTAGTTTGGATGGAAAAGGTTTTACTTTTTCAATAAAACATAAAAGTTGTTCTATGTTTAGAGATTTAGTTTTGATTACGTATGGCATATTGATGAAAAGTTTATATTCTACTACTCCCCATAACTCTATTTTCCATGTTCAACAAAATAAAAGAAAATTAGGTAATCATGGTTCCCAACTTTTATGGTATGCTTGACTAGGTCACATCTCTGAGAAGAGAATTCACAAGTCGGCCTAATTGCTCGATCTTCTGAAAAAGCAAGAAATGCCAATATGTGAGTCATATCTTAAAGGAAAGATAACCAAATCACCATTTATTGGACAAGTGGAGTATGCCAAAAACATATTGGATTTTATCTATTTTGATGCATGCGGACCACTAAGTGATAGTGCTTGTGGGAACTATCACTACTTCATAAAGTTTACCGACGATTATTCCAGGTATGGTTATGTATGCCTTTGGAGGTATAAATCTAAAGCATTTGAAAAGTTCAAAGAATTCAAATGCGAAGTGGGAAACATACTAGGCTAAGTATCAAGGCTCTTCGATCAAATTGAGAAGGTGAATATTTGATCACAGAGTTTCTTGATTTTCTAAAAGAGAATGAGATTCTCTCTTAGTAGACCCCCTATTACTACTGCTCAATTCAACAAAGACGTAGAAATCAGACCATGTTAAACATAGTTCGATTGATGATAAGTCTTACTGGACTTCTTCTTTCATTCTGGGGCTGTGCTCTGGAAACGGTGGCATATTTATTAAATAGAGTATCATCAAAGTGGTGCCCAAAACACCATATGAGATGTGTGTGGAAAACCATCCTCTTACAATACCTTATGTTATGAGGGTGTTCTGCTTACATGAAGCAGCAAATAGGAGATAAATTGGATTTGAGATCCATTTTATGTAAGTTCGTGGGGTGTCCAAAGAAATCCATTGAATACAATTTCTACAACTCCTTGGAAAAAAGGATGTTTGTTTTGAGGAATGCTACCTTCTTAGAGAAGAAGTTTCTATTAGGTAGAAATGGTGAATTCGTGGAACTTGAAGAAATTCAAGAATAACAGAACCTCCCAGCAAACGAAGTAATGGGCCAACCAGTTGAGACTGGCCTTCAGACACACAACCTCCTAAGAGATTTGAAAGGATCTCAAAGTGTAATAGGCAAGCCTCACACTACTCACTTGGCCAATATGATTCATGCATTACGTGCTAATTTTATATGATACTTGCATTTCTATTAACATTGCATAATTTATTTCATTTTATACAACATTCTTGAATATTAAACTTAATTCTGAAGCTCTTGCACGATATTAGTTATTGAGTTTTCTAATCTTAGTTGATTTTATATTAGAATAAGAATAAAAATGAGGTTGATCAATATTGGATATAGATGGGATATAGAGGTTATAATTTTGGAAGTATTAAAAGTGTTACTAGTAAGCTTATACGATTTGATTCAATTTCATACAGGTATTTCAAAAGTATATATGGGTAAATTGCATAATTGGGACATTGGACATAAGATACTATGATTAAAAGTTGATATTACAATATTCAATTATGTATAAGATTATGTAATTTTTAATGTGGACAATTATTCAAGAATCGGGTGACAATCAGGTGAGAAATTAAATTAACAGCTAGGAAATTAGCTTATGAATTATCTATGGGATCTTGTGGTAATTAAAATAGGATGCAATAAAATTAATGTATAGTAAGATACATCTGATCTAGACTTGAAAGATGGGTGAAAGGTTAGATTTATAACACAACTTGACGCATCATGCTTGCTACCAAGTTTAAGCAAGCGCCTCAAGTGACACCTCAAGCTTTCCTTCATCCTTAAGCTATGACCAGACCCTCATTTCAGCCATTTTCATCTTCCAAACATACATCTTAACGTCTCCAAGTACTCCAAATTGATTCCAAGTTGAAATAAAAGCAAGAAAAGCAAAGAAGAAGTGATTATCATCAAGTTTAACCTCAAAATCTGCATAGGTAACAGTTACCTACGATTTTGCCTTTGGTTTTCAGATTATTTTGAATGGGTTTATAGTGTATTAAGATTTCAATATCTCTTATAAAAGTGTTAAAAAGTTTTAGTTAGACTTTGGTGCACAAAAAAAGGGTTTTTGATGACAAATACTTAGTAGGAAATACTTGTGGCGGAAACTGTCACCTTGCTTTTTCTTGTGTTTTAGGCTTCAAAAGTGTATGGTATGTTGACTAAAACCTATAAGTATCATCATATACATGTTCATATATTTTCATTGGTTAGAAATTCAAATAGGGCAAGATATTAAAGAGATGTTCAAAACTGTCACCATCGAATTTCAGATTCTGTCTTATATGAAGGGGACTGGTTTTGCAGCATTAAATCCATTAGTTTTGGAAATACAATAACTTGGTTATCTCTTTGTATATGTTATATAAGTTTTGTAAAAATTTGGGAGTGATTGAATATGCGTAAAGGTACCAAAACCATTAATGTCATGAAGTACGCAAAACTGTCATGGTAGGAAAAATCTATTTTAGTATGCTGTACAAAGAGCTGAACTTGGGAAGTTATATCCATAAGTTTTATCCATTCTATGACATCGTTACATTTTTTTTATATTATATAATTATGATAAAAATTTATAATTGTGATAAAAATTTGGAAATGAATGAATATGTCTATTAGTATCAAAATCATCCTACAAATTAATGTAATAGCAAAAAAATATGAAATTATGAATCTATCCCATTTAGTTCATTAACATGTTCCAACATAGATGTGGTGCATTTCATCCCAAACATTTAGGGGGATGTTATAAAAGTTTTGATACATCAATTAAATGAGGTTAGCATGCATTTAAGATATGGAACAAAGATGCGTAGAAGGTTGTATTGGGTTATAGTTTCTAAGTGGTAAGGTTGTTTAGTTAAATTGAGATCCAAGATTTTTATACTACATTTGGTATAATGAACTTGTTAATTGAGAATGGTGATTGATATCTTGTATTTTTATATATTGTTTCACATCTAGGGTTGGGGAGTAATACTTAAGGAATTTTGAAGTAACATACAACCAATTATAGGTAAGTAAATATTCATTTGCAACTACAGTGCATAGACATAGTAAATGTGTAATTTATATGTAATATCATAGATCATATGTGCATGGCAAAGGGCACGTATTACTATCATTCATATCCACTGAGCATACATACATGGGCATTGGCATGTGCATGCATCACATATGAGTATTGTGATAAATCTTGCATTGCACAGCATGATTTTGAGAAAGAAAAATATTTTTGCTGATTGCTACTAGTGCACCGAAGCATGCATGGATTTGCATGATTATATGCATGGATTTGTAGGTTCGCGTGCATGGATTTGCATGCTTATATGATTATTGGCCGTTGGATTATGACAGTGTGCAAAGCTCTTTTCCAGTGCATGAGATAGTAGCATTAGACAGGGGCCTAAGAAAGAAATGATTTTGAGAGAAATATTTTAATGCATGTAATTGCATTGTGGGCATAGGATTTTGAGATGCATAACTTGATATTGTAGATTATTATTTAACATGCATAATCTTTACTTGTGAGCATTAGCTCATAAAGTTTATGCGTTGTAAGTGAGTTTGGTGATATTTGATACCATAGACTTACTGGGCAAGCCGTTGGAGTTCCTATAGGTTTTGAGGATCACTATACATGGATGACGACCTACTAGGTTGTGTTGTGGGCATATCCTAATATTCACAATCATTATTATTATGTAAATTGTTATCTATATGTAAAGGGTTACAAAATACAAAATGTCTTTACTTCTTTCGAAAGTATAAGCTATTATTTTAATTTTTTAGTCTCTCGTATTATAACTTTAGGATGTCGTGTCCTATATAACTCTTGAAATTTTATAGTAAATAAGTATAAGAATAGTGTGACTATGATGGCCATTGTGTTTTTATATAAATGATAATTTTTTATATACAAGATTATATGTGAGAAAATATTTTACTGTTTTCTCAAAGTGCTACATTTGAAAAAAAAACAAATATATATATATACATATATGCACACACATGTGCTACCTTCTCATAAGTATTGTTATATCAATATCTATAATTAGTGTTGGGGTGTGTTACATAAAACCACTTAAGAGGTATGTCTTTTTGTTAGAGAATAGGAGAATCTCCCATTGGATAGATCTAAGGACTTATGGAGAGACAATATCTAACATCATCTCGGGAAGTTTTCAAGATGCCATGAAATTCGAGATGGACTCCATGTGCTCCAACAAGGTATGGACCTTGGTAGACCCACCATATGGAATAGTTCCCATTAGTTGTAAATAGGTCTTCAAGTGGAAGCTTGGAGTAAATAGAGAGGTATTGACCTACAAAGCACGACTGGTCGGAAAGAGTTATGCTCTAAAGTAAAGAATTGATTATGAGAAAACCTTTTTCTCTAGTGGTGATGCTTAAAACCATCTGGATACTGCTGGTCATATTAGTGTATTATGACTATGAGATATGGCAGATGGATGTGAAGATTGCTTTCCTTAATGAAAATATTAAGAAAGAGATCTATATGAGGCAGCCAGAAGGCATCATATCCAGAGGGAGTGAGCAAAATGTTTGAAAGCTCCAGTAATCCATTTAAGGACTCAAGCAAAATTTTTGAAGGTAGAACAGTTTGATGTGGCAATCAAATCATTTGATTTCCATAAGGACATGGATGAACCTTGTGTTTACAAGAAGGTTAGTGGGAGCACAGTGATAGTTATTATGTTGTATGTTGACGACATCTTACTCATTGGGAATGATGTAGGGATGTTGCACTTGACTAAGACTTGGTTGTCTAACCAGTTCTCCATAAAGCATTTCGGAGAAGCATCTTTTATTATGGGAATAAAGATCTATAGAGATAGGCCTAGAAGGATGATCGCACTATCCCAATCCATGTAATTAGAGATAAAATGAAAAAGTGGTTTAGTATAGAGGAATCTAAATGAGGATTCTTGCCAATGAGTCATGGCATTTCTCTCTCAAAGACCATCCTCCATGACCCCTAGAGGTCCACCTCCTGTCTTCTCCTGTGATCCTGATAAGTTGGTTTTATACCAATAATTCATATATCTTTTGATTAAAATTTAGTTTGTTTTCAAGTGTTTTTGTTACTTTTTATGTATTTAGTTTGAAATCTTTTAGGTAATGACAATAAGAGAAGAAAATGGAAAGAAATCAAAAACTTGGTTGAAATGTTGAAGAATTCGAGTTGTGGTGCTACTGATGGCAGTTTTCGATTTAAATCATAACTCTCGAACCTAATTTCATATCAAATTTATTCTTGATCTATTGAAATAAAAGAGATATATCTACAACTTCTATGTTTACCACAAAATCCAATTTGGTTGATTTCAATGAGAAACATTGAGTTTAAGAGTCAGCTTGGGTTGCAATTTTCTAGGATGACACATCTTAGTATTTCAAGCATCACTCTATCCACCAATGTCATATTTTGTTGATTAAAGTGCCTATGGAAAGCCAATACATAGAGCTACAATTCATTAGAAGACATCAAAAGCCAATTCATCTTATAAAGAGGTCAAAAAGCAGTTTCAATAGGTTGTACAGTGTCAAAGTGTTGAAATAGAGCTGCCATGACAGAATGCCAGGCGCCTAGGCCCAAAACAGAGTCCATAGGCGCCGTCCAAAACTTCCAAGATAGAATGCACAGCGCCTAGGCACCGTTATTCTGCACCTAGGCCCTGCCCTTCCAACAAAAAATACGTTGATGCATTTTTTATGGCAACAAGGGGTAATGAATCATGAATTTTGGCATTTTTATGAGATATACACATTTGATACACCAATACATCATTAACCATGTGATGCTCTAGTGGATACACTACATTGGTGGAGAGAAAAATGAAAAAAATCCATGAAAAAGGGAAAATTTTCAGGTTTCTTTTGAAAAGCCAAGAAAAGTGGGAGGGATTTTTGGTTTCTTTTGAAGAAAAGCCAAGAAAAGTGGAAGGATTTCAAAGTTTCTTTTGGAAGACTCTTAGGGAAAGAATCATTTGGGAGAAGTTTAAAAGGGCAAGATCAACATCAACCAAAAAGAGGGAAGATTGATTCTTGGAACCAAAGAAGGCCATTTGTTGCTTGGAGACAAGACCCATTCCATTTTCTGCAAATCAAAACAAGGCATTTTTAGAAACAATGAGTCATTCTTGGAGACAAGGAGAGCTTCAACCATTCCTTCCACTTCACAAATTGGTGAACAATTTCCATGTTCTTTCTTATTTATTTCATGATGTTTTGAAAAAGAATTCATTGAACTTATGTAGAATTTTATTCTTGAATTTTTATATAAATATCAAAATTCATGTTGGAACTCATAGTCAATTCGGCACTCGAGAGAGGGAATTGATGAGCTTGGGAATTCTTAACTTACATGTGTTGTTGACTTGAATTGATATATTTTGGAAGGAAGAACATAGGTTATAATTAGGTGAGTCATTCCTCTAGAATTTATTGTTCATAAGGTGTTTGTTATATTGATTCTAAAAACTTCACTCTTATCTTTACATTTTTTTTCTTACTTTACTTTATTTTCGAATCATCATTCGATTTTCTAGATAAAATTAGGAATATTTGAACTACGGTACTTAATGCAAATTTTGATTACAATCCCTGTGGATACAATACTCAACACACCATTGTATTAAAACTTGACACCGTACACTTGCGGTTTACATAATTTTCATGAGCAAGTTTTTGGCGCCATTGCTGGGAATTATTTTATCATAATTGCATTAATATTGTAATGACTTGGTCTTGATTTTAATTTAGATTATTTTTATTTTCTTTCTATATTTTGATGTGGTCTTACCTTGCATTGGGTTATATGTATTTGTATGCATAAGGCTAGGAGTCTTGAGGCGATGACTACTAATAGCTATCAATGGCCTTCCGAGAGATCTTCTATTGAAAAGGTTACCGGTGTTCTTGAGGTAGACCCGTTCACATAATTAGCTGTACAAATTTCTTTTCTTTCTAATCAATTTGCAGCTTGGACTTCTAATGGAGCTTCTCAAGGAATGGATTCCATGGCATCCACTAACACTTCATTTATGGAAACCAATGGTGAGAAAAAGGCATCATTAGAGGAGTTGCTATGCACTTTCATTGGCAAAACAAGAGCTCGATTGAATAAGAATGAAGCAAAGATAGACAACATTGAGACTCAATTGGGGCAGCTAGCTTCAAGTTTAGGAGCTCAAATGAATTCAATAGAAAATCAAATTTGACAACTTGCTACTGAAATTAATGCTCAAAAACATAAAAAAAACTTTCCAAGTGAAATGAAAATCAATCCAAGGGAGTATTGCCATCCAACAACAACAAATCGAGAAGTGCGAAACTATTGAAAAGTGCAATGCATCTTGCAAGAGAAGCCACCTCAAGTGCTAACCAATTCAAGAAATTTCATTATCCTTATTCAATTGGAAACTCTACTTGTGAAATAGCATTATGTGATCTAGATGCAAGCACTAATTCAATTTCATTATTTAATTTCAGAAAGCATGCACTAGATAAAGTAAGGCCTACTAGGGTGACTCAAGATATGCTTGGGAATGGTGACCAATTCTTGTGCTCTACAGATTTTTTCATTTTTAATATGAAAAAAGAAAGGTACATCTTTACCATGTTTGGAAGACCATTCTCAGTAATAGGGGGTACAATTGTTGATGTCCCAAAGGCCCTTGATGCTACTCTGGATCTTCCTCGTCTTGCCTATCTGGAAGGATCACCTACACTCTTAGAGCACACAAAGATGTGGCTTGATAAACACTTATTTTTAGATTCGGGATGAGTAAAGAAGACAGTCTAGCTAAAGACTATAAACCAAGCGCTTCTTGGGAGGCAACCCAAGTCTTTTTTTCTTTGCTTTTTAATAATTTCTTAGTTAGTTTTTGAAATATGTTCGCTTTTTAGATTTAGGCATGTTTAGCTATTGTATTTCTTTGTTTATATTTATTTTCTCACTTTCTTTTGCCCATAAGCTTTGATGCTTTCTTTTCTTGTGTAAGTGGATGTCGACTTGGTGATATGTGTGGATCTCCCATGAGCCCTAAGTGCATCATCTATTGGAAAGGGAAGTTTCTTATTTTCACCTCTTATATGATTTAATTCTTTAAACATTGAGGACAATGTTAATTATAAAGTTAGGGGTGGGATTTGTATTTTGTGTGTTCGAGCTTTATATGAAAAACTGAGCCAAAGTTTTCAAATTGAATTACCCATGTTGTGTGATGAAAGTCCAAGAGCAAGCATGCTTTGTTGACAAACTTAGTTAAGTTCATATTTTGTGATTAAAGGTATAACTTAATTATCGATTGCCTATGATGATACTTAATTGTTATTGTATAGAGTCTACAGGAAAGAAAGATTGCTAGTCTTGAGACATGGCAATTCTTGTGTGTAATTGATTCTTGTCATGAATAATAATTTTTTATTGAGCACGTTGTGTCGAAATCTTGTGAATTGCATGCTACTTGGTATTGGATTTTACTTCCAATGAGTTGTATTAGTCATTTTGTGGTATTCTAGAACTTGCTTAATTACTCTTTGAGGCGAAATTCTAGATAACTACAAACTTTGAAATAATTTAGGCCATCTTTAACTCGTTTGTGTCTTTCAAGCCTACCATGATCACACTTTTATTCACTAGTTACCCCTTTGAGATGTTTTTCAAAGAATGGTATGTGCAAGGTATATGAATAACCACCATTCGACTTCATTTCTTGAAAGCTTACTATACTGACTCTTTATAGCCCGAAAAACCAATAATTGTCCTTAAGACAGCTTAAAGTATGACATTTTGTGCACAATCTTATCAAGGGATCATATAGAGGCATGTTGAGGGAATGAATGAATGTATTTAGGGCTATGAACAAGGAAAATATGTAAAAAAACACAACTCATGTCGATGAAAAGAAACAAGTTTGGGGGTTGTGAAAGCAAAAGAACAAGAAATGAAGCTTTGGGATTCACGAAAAAAAATGTGAAAAAGAAAATAAAAAAAAACTTGGGAAAGAGAAAAGAAAGGAGGAGAGTGAGATTCTATGTGCAATGCTTTATGCTCTCTTACATTGTTTATCCCTATCTCTCTTTGTAAGCCAATACCTAGGTCGTACGTTACAAGCTTATTAAAATCATTTTGATCCAAGTTTGCAAGTGTCTATATTAGTGGAGAATTTGTATGAAAAGCAAGCCTATGGAATACCTAGAACTCCTTTGCTTAGATCATGATAATCATTGGTTGTGAAATTCATACCTAAAATGCATGCATGAAACTTGAGCTTGACACTTCACACACACACGTTTTGAATTCATGACTAGATTAATGAAGCACAAGTTTTGTAGTATCATTCGACTAGCTTTGGGACTAACCTTTGGATTCATGTGCAATAAAAAATGATGAGGCATTTGAATTGGTTGATCAATTTTAGTAATTCATTATCAAAGTATGAGCCTATGATTGTTTGATTTTGAGTTTTACTCGAGTACGAGTAAAAGGTAAAGTTTGGGGGTATTTGATAAGTTGGTTTTATACCGATAATTCATATATCTTTTGATTAACATTTAGTTTGTTTTCAAGTATTTTTTGTTGCTTTTTATGCATTTAGTTTGAAATCTTGTAGGTAATGACAATAAGAGAAGAAAATGGAAAGAAATCAGAAACTTGGTTGAAATGTTGAAGAATTCGAGTTGTGGTGCTACTGATGGCAGTTTTCGTATTTAAATCGTAACTCTTGAACCCAATTTCATATCAAATTTATTATTGATCCATTGGAAGTAAAAGAAATACATCTACAACTTCTATGTTTACCACAAAATCCAATTCAGTCGATTTCAATAAGAAACATTGAGTTCAAGAGTCAGCCTGGGCTATAATTTTCTAGGATGACACATCATAGTATTTCAGGCATCACTCTGTCCACTAATGTCATATTTATTTGATTCAAGTGTCTATGAAAATCTAATACATAGAGCTACAATTCATTAGAAGATGTTAAAAATAATTTGTCTTATAAAGTGGTCAAAAAGCAGTTTCAATAGGCTGTACAGTGTCAAAGTGCTAAAATGGAGCTGCCATGACAGAATGCCAGGAGCCTAGGCGCCAAAACAGAGTGCATAAGCGCCGTCCAAAGCTTCCAAGATAGAATGCACAGCACCTAGGCACCATTATTCTGCACCTACGCGCTGCCCTTCCAACAAAAAAGATGCTGATGCATTTTTTTTGGCGACAAGTGGCAATAAATCATGAATTTTGGTATTTTTATGAGATATACACATTAGATACACCTATACATCATTAACCATGTGATGCTCTAGTGGATACACTACATTGGTGAAGAGAAAAATGAGAAAAATCCATAAAAAGGGGAAGAATTTTAGGTTCCTTTTGAAAAGCCAATAAAAGTGGGAGGAATTTTAGGTTTCTTTTGAAGAAAAGCCAAGAAAAGTGGAAGAATTTCAGGGTTTCTTTTAGAAGACTCTTGGGGAAAGAATCATTTGGGAGAAGTTTAAAAGGGCAAGATCAACATCAATCAAAAAGGGGGAGGATTGGTTTTTGGAACCAAAGAAGGCCATTAGGTGCTTGGAGATAAGACCCATTCCATTTTCTGCAAATCAAAATAAGACATTCTTAGAGACAAGGAGTCATTCTTGGAGACAAGAAGAGCTTCAACCATTCCTTCCACTTCACAAATTGGTGAACAATTTCCATGTTCTTTCTTATTTATTTCTTGAAGTTGTATTCATCCATGGTGAACAAAACATTTTTTTCTAGAGGATGATATAACCTTATTTGATCCTATATTTTGAATTCCAAATAATATTAGTTCAAGTTCTTCATCTTGTTTGTGTTATCTTATTTAGTATTTCATCTTGACTAATTGATCACTAATTGAGATTGTTTGACGTATGAGATTTGGTATTCAAGAGAGAAAATATTATATATGATCATAGGGATAACATAACTTAGGAATCATAGAGTTGAGAAGCTTATGAAACTTTTGAAGTTTTGAAAAAGAATTCATTAAACTTTTGTAAAGTTTTATTTTTGAATTTTTATAGAGATATTGAAATTCATGTTAGAACTCATGGTCAATTCGGTACTCAAGAAAGGGAATTGATGAGTTTAGGAATTCTTAACTTACATGTGTTGTTGACTTGAATTGATATATTTTGGAAGGAAGAACATAGGTGATAATTAGGTGAGTCATTCCTCTAGAATTTCTTATTTATAAGGTGTTCGTTATATTATTTCTAAAAACTTCGCTCTTGTCTTTACATTTTTTTTTCTTACTTTACTTTATTTTCCAATCATCATTCGATATTCTAGATAAAATTAGGACTATTTAAACTATGGTACTTAATGCAATTTTTTATTACAATCCCTATGAATATGATTCTCAACTCACTGTTGTATTAAAACTTGACACCGTACACTTGCGGTTTACATAATTTTCATGAGCAGATCCCCCAAAAAGTATCCCATCCGTAGTGTCAGTCATAACACAGACACAATTAAGTGGACCATTAACCACTAGAGGTCCATCTTCTGTCTTCAACTATTATCCCGTGAGAAGTATCCCTCTTGTGGCACCAAAAATATCAAATAAGCATGCTTCGGTGCACCAGTGGTGGCCAACAAAATACATTTGTAATACAAATTCCTTTCTCAAAATATGTCGTGCTTGTAAAATCTCAATTTTGCTCATGTGTCATGCCTACACATGCAAATACTCGTGAATGGTATGAATACAAGCCATTTTGCTCTAGATATTTTTCTGGTGTTATCATTATCATAAGGTAAAAAATCAACTAGTTAGCATACCTATTTAAATGTCACCACATTTAGCATAATTACATCAAGACAAACTATGTCCATGTATTGTAGTTGCAAATAGATTTTTACTTACCTTTACTCTTGTTGGTAGCTTACTCCAGGTTTATTAAATATTTTTCCTCAACCTTAGATGGAGAATAACCTAAAATATTATCCAACATCAAGCACCATCCCCACAACAAGTTAAATGCATATAATTTTATACTAAGACCTTGAACATAAGACTAACTAGGTAGCAATCAAACTTTTCAAGTTACAAACCAGTACCTAAAGTAGTCCCAAAACTACCATGATTTATCATATATAATGCATATCCTCCTCATTTAGTTGAAGTATTATGACCCCAATGTATATCCAGGGATGATATGCAGCACTAAAAGATAATTGTATTCTTAATCCCTTACTTAAAATCTCCCATAAACATATACAAAAACCATAAATCTCTATCTGAAAAATAGATAGTGGTACACCATGAATTTTAATCACTTTTTGTATGTATCTATGCATGACGATCCATGGCATAGGTAGAACAAATTGGTAAAAAAATAAGCAGATTTAGTTAACCTATCAACAACAACCTAATTTTTTTTATCCATAGCGATGTTTTCCCATTTCCATTTGAAAATAGATTATATTAAATCATCCTTACATCTATATACTCTCTTTATCCTTTTTTCTTGACAACTCGAATGTTAACACATACTCGATAATATCTCCTTCATATCTGACATCTATACATTTCTTTTAGATCACAAACATATTTTGTACCACTATATATCACATAAAAAAATTACTATCCTCATCTCAAATTTTCCCTTTCAATTTCTTATCACACTTATTCATATACGATCTCTTATTAATAGATCATTATTTTTTAAGTGCCTCTTATGCCTTTCTTCTTGATCTTAACATTCATTGTCCTTATTTTGAACATTCAGAATTTGATCAATTAAAATCAATTTGACCCAAACATAAGTAAACAAATCTTCACAGATGTTTCTATTTCCACTTGTAGAGTTATTGATTTCAATAATAGATTATGATGTGAAACTTTTATGAATATTAGTTATTGAAGAATTTCATCCTGATGACATCTCTTACCACATAAATTGTACAATCATATTCATTTATTAATAATATACGTCTTCTCCACAAGTTCAACTCTCTTTGAATACATAGATGTTGTAATCTTAAGGTATGTGTAAATATCACATGTATTACCAAAGAAATAATTCAATTAACTTTAACAATACATAATAACTTTCCTATATTGTATTTCAGCACAAACCAAATCATAATGAAATGTATTGCTATTTACAATAGAATCACCTATGCTTATAGGGTGAGTCAACACCAATGCAAAAATTTATTCTTTTTAAGTAATTAGATTTTTTTTTATTTTCCACACTTGTCTCACCATTCAAATTTCATATACATATATGTAAGACAAATCAAAGGTCAACAATCAAGGACAAATTTGAATGACATTCAATCATATCCATCTAACCGCAAAGATTTCTCATCTCTCATATTTGTTGGTTTTATCCATTTTAATTATAGTCTCCAAATTTTGAGGATTTACACGGACACCTTTGAAAATCACATGCCCTAAAAGCAAATATCGTATTATATAACCAAAAGATCACATTAACTAAATTTAATACCTAATTTCTTTCTACTTTGTATTTCTAAAATCATTTAAAATGTGGTCATATTCCCTCTCACTATTAGAATAAACCAAGATATCATCCATGAGTACCAAAACAAACGTACCTATATAGAATCGAATTTGTTCATACAACTAAATCAGATAAACTCAATTGCTTAGCGAATAGTATGCCCAATAATTCCTTTCTAAATGCATCAGGAATTCTAAAATCACATAAATGGATTTTTAATAAAGTTTGTCATTTCTCAAAATTCTAACATAACCCATATTCAATGATAACTCTTCCTCAATATTATTTTCGCAGTAATGATAGAAAAGTTAAAATTTGATAATATTAAACATTCTCCACAAAAGTAAAAGTTTTCCTACTACGGTCTCCACAAAACTCCTAATTTTCCTTACCTAGCAATTTTTGAAGTCAAAACAATCCTGAAATAATCCATATAGAGTTCTCGATTTCAATGAGGATAACGAAAGCTCTTAAAATATAATTAATTTATACTAAATATCTAGAATGAATTATCATACTGTAACTAACCTTATCTGTATTAAATATCCTCGCTAGCCTTTTTTCATACTTAGTGGACATAAATGAACATGTAGCCCCAAAGTGAAATAATATAAATGATGGAATAATAGAGAACTTATTTGTTACTATTGATGGGTTTGCCTCAGCCCTTGTTTATATAAAATTTATAACACATAGCCAATATTATTTATGAAACATAAAAGAATTATACAGCAAAATAAAACTTACTGGCATAGTTATGCTCCTCAAGTTTCCAAGCTCAAGTACATGGATATATATATATATATAATTTTTACAAAGCAGTATATTTTTTGTGTGCATGTGTATTATTTTATACTGTCCGATATGATACTAAGAAGGGTAAAGTGTTTTCGCATTAAAAGCCCTATATATGAACAATCAACTATTTGTATAACCATAACATCTATCATAACCACCCCACGCTTAGACTTATTTATAATAAGGTTTTGAAAGTTATGTGTAATATAAGATCCCAAAAGTATAATACAATAAACTTTGAGATCAAACAACATCCCACAAAACATCCCAATAGGTCGTCATTCATATACAATGATCATTGAAAATATATAGGTGCTCCACCAGCTAGTCTAGTAAATCAAAGAGCTCAAGATCAATCATGTGCACCTACAATGGATGAACGACATGAGCTAACACCATAAGTAAAATCCATGCATGCCAAAAATATGATACGAACATCATGCAATGCATTTTCAAGATATCATGCTAAATATGTATCTTATTTGAGTACTTATAAATCAAGTATTTCACTCAAAATAACTTTCTTTCATAGGGCCTTAGCCCACCTACTATGCACCGAAAAGAGTTCTTCGTAATATCAATAATCAAATTATCAATCTCGAATTGATACAGTCGAGTGGACCATCTTCTCGTGACCACCAGAGGTCTACCGTCTATCTTCTCATGTGATCCTTTTAAAAGTATCCCATCAGCAGTGTCAATTATAACAAAGGCACAATTAAATGGGTCATTGACTACTAGACGTCCACCTCCTGTCTTTTCTTGTGTTCCCCTAAGAAGTATCCCTTTTACAGCATCCAAAATATCAAATAAGCATGCCTCTTGCACCAGTGGTGGCAAACAAAATAAGTTTGTAATACAAATTCCTTTGTCAAAATATGTCGTGTATGCAAAATCTCAATTTTGCTCATGTGTCATGCCCACACATGCAAATGCTTGTGAATGATATGAATACAAGCTATTTTGCTCTAGACATTTTTCAAGCATTATCAATATCATAAGGTACAAAATTAGCTAGTTAGCATACCTGTTCAAACGTCACCACATTTAGCATAATTACATCAAGACAAATTATGTCCATGTATTGTAGTTGCAAATGAATTTTTATTTACCTTTACTCTTGTTGGTGGCTTACTCTAGGTTTATTGAATCTTTTTCCTCAGTCTTAGATGGAGAATAACCTAGAATATTATCTAGCATCAAGCACCATCCCCACAACAAGTTAAATGCATATAATTTTATACTAAGACCTTGAACATCAGACTAACTAGGTAGCAATCAAACTTTTCAAGTTACAAACCAGTACCTAAAATAGTCCCAAAACTACCATGATTTATCATCTATAATGCATATCCTCCTCATTTAATTAAAGTATTATGACCCCAATGTATATCCAAAATATGTCCTCAATCATTAGGACTCAATAACAATATGTAGGAGTCGGAACATGTTAAAATATAAAAGTGAACAGATTCTACCATGTTGTCCAATTGAGTTCTATGAAGTTTTTCACATCCTTAAGTATATCCAATCCCTCCCAAATTTTTACTATACTTAGATAACGTATAAGTGAAGTTCACTATGCATAGCCCTACTAAAAATAATTAATTGACCTTAGAAAAATCAACCCCTTTTACAAGACACGAAAATAGAGTATTACATGTAGTAGTTTCAAGTTCTTCTTTCATTATCGTACTCCACTTCAACTTCTAACCTATCCAACCTTACATACATAACCTTGAATCATATATAAATATATTCCTAATGATAAATATGGGGTTTTCCCAAGTTCTTATGCTTATTCAAAGCCTAAAACCTTAGAAATCAGTATGTACACAGTTTCTATCCTCAGTAGCTCCTACTAAGGATTTTGCAATCCAAACCCTTCTTTTGTGCATTATAACACCACAAATAATACTATAACATCATTACAAACAAGAATAAAAGTTTAAGAAATCATTAAACCTCAAATAATAAAAAAATGTATGCCAAAAACCATTAGTTAAGCTCATTTATGCACAATTTCAGCCTCAAGTTGTGAGTTAGTTTTCCTTGGCTTCCTTGCCTTTCCTTCACTTGGAATCGCTTGGGAACACCTTAGAGAGCTTAAGGTAGAGGTTTGGAAGGTGAGAAATTTTAGAAAAGGGTTTTTGGTTGTGGCTCAAGCTTAGGAATAACAAGAAGCTTGAGGCGGTAACTTGAGGTAAAATTCTTGTGGTAAAATTCTGATTTTGCACTCACCTTTTCAAGACCAAGTCATGTGTTCTCTCCATTCATTCATCTATGTACAACCAATTTTAGTTGCCATAAGATTCACCAAATAATTGCTACTCTAATTTTCTAACCATTCATTTGATTTCTAACCCGATTGATACTTGATTCATATATGATTATCGAAATTGTACTTTGATAATCTTAAGCACGTAAGACCTTTTAATATAATACTTCAATTATAGGATATCATGTCTAATTCCCCAAGTATGAAAAGTATCAATATATATACTTTTGAAATACCTTGATCAAACCGAATCAATCACGTAAGCTTACTGGTAACATCTTCCACACTTCTAAAATTATAAAATGTAACCTATGAATATTCAATATATGATCAACCTATTTTTCCTTCTTATCTCAATGTAGAATTAATCATTTAGGTTAGTTGGTACCGACCACTAACTTTTTAGAGTAGGATGCACAATGCCCCAATTAGATTGTGTGTATTATACTTTTTTGCTTTTTAATAAAAAGGTATTTTCTTTATCTTATGTCTTGCATCTTTTTTTCTACACATTAGATAAAGTCCTTACACCAAATTTAGTTACGGGGCATGATCACACATATGATGGCAATCATGGAATATGCCTCTAATACTTTAGTCTAAAATAAGTTCCAAGTCAAGAGCTTTTTGAGATGGGACATCAAATAGCTTAGTAAGACTCGCACATATAATGCATACTCGTGAGACGAGGATGTCACATTCCATTAGTATTAGCATAGAGACATAAGTGTATGTATGTGGGTGCTTGTTAGGGAACAAGTACACCGAATATGGCCCGCAAGAAATTCTTAGTTGGAGGCTTTGCCCATCGAAACAAGAATTTTTATGTTGCGATATTACACGACTAATCCTCAGACTTGAGGCACGATGGTAGCCTTGTGTGCATCGTACAATACTTTGATATAACCTCTAATTGCTTGACAATCACAAAGAGAGTATGTTGGGTCTTGCACTAGTGCGTATGGAGGTTTGTCAGTAGCAAATATAGATTCGACACTTGTCTTTTTAATCAAGGGAATCTTCTGTGTTTTCATAGTTCAAGATTCAAAGACCTTGGTCAAGATAAGATGAATCGTGATTCATCAAGAATCAATGGAACTTGAGATGGAATCACAGTTATTGAATCATTTAGGGTTTCAACTTATAATCCATGCCCTAGATTCAATCGACAGATTAGTTGTCAAAAGAATCATATGTGTATGATGCTCGCAACTGAAATAGGTTTACTTGCTATTTCATCTAAGACTAGTTTGCAATAATTACTTGATATGTGTTTTCATGGATAGTAAGGTTCTTAGATAATTCTTCGAATTAAGGGGTTAAATTTATATTTGATAAAATTATAATTTTCCGTTACGTATACCCTGCAATTATAGCGAACCAAACGCTAACATCATATAGAGAGTTTCAATAGTTTAACGATTAAATTCCATTACAAGATGAAATGAATGATTTCATGCCAGAAATAATTCAATCAATATATGAGTAGCATGAAATGCATAAATGATATTAGGCAAATAAATAGTGTGAGGTTTGGATATTACAAGTGATGGCTGCCAAAGGCGTTGGAAAATCTTTGAGAGGGTCGAGCATTCCTAATAGTGATCCAGGCTGATTTAATAGAAAATTTTCCATCTATATAGAGCTTCCACCAAGTCTCATTAGATTCATCGTGATCAATTGGAATGGAAGTTACGCCATCAACAAGATCCAGAGGTAAAAAAGTTTCCAGCTTCTGTATATCCTAAAGACCGTCTGTCAAAAAATCCCTCACCAACAATTTTGTGTCACGAACTGCAGATTGGAGATACTTGAGCGAAGGCATGATCAGACCACCAGCAGTCAAACCAAAAGGAAAAGTTTCCAGCTCTAAGGCTTTATAAAATACTTGGCTCTACCAAGTGATGAAATTTACAAGTCTATTCCTAATCAATGAATGATGGATCGTAACCTTTGCAAGCAGGGGAGCAACCTCAGAACAATACTTTTGCGTCATAAAGATAGCGCAAAGAGACAAACTGGTAAGTAGCATCCACCAACGCTTATAATCAAATAACTTAGCGATATCCTCTAAAGAGCACACCCTGAAACCAACACCGGATAGCACACTCGTTGCTATTTACACCAATGAATTTGTTGATTTCCAGTAGTAGAACCCTAGAAAAACCGTGCAACAATTATTCTATGTGATGTAAAATTGATTTTGTTGGGTGAAAAACTTGAAGGATATGAGTTGGAATTGATGATAATTCATGTTTAATAAGGAAGAGCAGTCCATCATGAGATAATGAGTGCTTTTCCCAACCTTGCAGTCTACTTAGAATCTTAGTTATTAGTTCTGCAAAAAGTGAATTCTTCTTGCAACCTTTAAAAATAGGGGCACCCAAATACATAAAAGGTGAACTTTTGGACGTGAAACCAGTAATTCTCTTAACCGCCATAATCCTATTTTGAGAAATCCATTTGCTGGCCACAAAAGATCATTTAGGTGCATTAAAGAGTTGTCCAGAAGCTCGCTCATAGTCCCATAATAAGAAGCTGCAAGGTACGATCAAAAGCTTTAGAGAAAATAAGTATGTCTTTAGCATAAGAAAGGTGGGAAACAAGAACACCTCCAATCGAATGTTAATTAAGATATCTATGATGGAAAGATAATGAATGAAAACCATGTGAGAAAGCCTCGATGGCCAGAATAAATGTAGGAGTTGAGATTGGATCCCCCTGACGTAATCCATAGCTAGATTAAAACAAACCTGCACATAAGCCATTGATAAGAATAGAAAACCAAGTATTTTCAAGATAGTTTCTTAAAAAGCTATCCCATTGCTCAGAAAAACCAAATTTCCTTATAATTGAATATAGGATTACCCATTGGATGATATCATATGTCTTGGTCATATCCAATTTGAAAATTACATTCTCCACTTTAAAATAACTATAAATCGAATGAACCAATTCTTGGGCCAGAGGGATGTTATCACTGATCGATCTCCTAGCAACAAAGCCACTCTAAGAAGGGCAAATTAAGCTAGGCAAGAAAGAAACCAACCCATTCGTTATAATCTTCAAAATGATCTTATTCGAGACATTACATAAGCTGATTGGCCAGCAATCACCCCAAGTTGTAGGTGACTCCATTTTTGGTGTAAAACAATAGAGGTGGCAGTAAAGCTCCTAGGCATAGGAACAACTTTGAAAAAATCAACCACTGCGTCAAAAAGATCCCAGAAACAATCTCCCAACAGAACTGATAAAGGAAGGTAAAAAATCCATCTGGACAAGCCACACTATTTAGACAAATGCTGAAAAATGCATCTTTAACCTCAAAGAACGACGAACTAAGACATAAAGCCAAGTTATCTGCCTCACTAATAGCTTGCAAAATAAACTGAAGCAAGTCTGAGTCACCATATCCCCCTGCACCTGTGAGTAAAGATTTAAAAAAAATTAACAGTCGAGTTTTGAATAGCAATAGGATCTGTAAGGGCAGTATCACCATCCATGATAGAATGAATGAATGTACATTATTGCTTCTTTTAGACTAAGGCATAGAAGTATTAGGTATTCCTCCCCCCTTCTTGTAACCTCTTACAAGCTGACTTCTCCAAAAACTCTCCTCCATTTGCATAGACATCTTGACTTTGCTTCATCTGAATCAGATTAACATCAGTAGGATAATTATCAAAAATTGATTCAAATTATCGAACATTGTATGCTGCTAATTTCACTCGGATTAATACATCTCCAAAAATCCATTTATTCCACCAAAGAAGATGTTGTTTCATGCGATATAATTTTGGTTGGAATTGAACCATGCCTAACGAGGACATAGGGAAGTTCCAAACAATGTTGCCAGTCTCCAAAAACCTCTCATGCTTAATCCACATATTGCAAAAATTGAAAAGCCATCAAAGTAAAAGAATTTCTCTCTAGTAACAGAATAAGTAATGCATGGTGATTTGAACATTCATGGCCATATGAGAAACACAAGTCTAGTTGAATACATCATTCAGTAGGAAGAATAGAGAACCCTATCCAACCTTTCCCAAATTCGATTACCTCTCCAAGTATAGTCCGACCCATCAAAACCTGCTTCAGATAATTCACAATCCAAGATAAAATTATTGAAATCCACCATACCTTGAATATTAAGCTCCAAGCCACCTCTCCGTTCTAGCCCATGATGCACAATATTGAGATCACCACCCATCAACCAAGGATCAGACATAGCCACATTACGTAATCCATCCAAAGCTCCCTACGACTAGTATTAGTAGTTTTCGCATACACAAAAGTACACCAAAAACTGTAGCATCTGTGAAAGAAGATAATTGAAAATATATGAATTTCTCCTGATCCACCAACAATTCTAAATGAATAGGAGCTTTCCAAAATACCCAAAGTTTATTCGAGCAATTACAAAAAATTGAATCAAAACCAAATTCCCTCAACTCAGCATGTTCATTCAAAGGATAGGTCATAATTACCAAGACAAGACGACGATATTCAGAACAAAGTTTTTTCAACACTCAGACGTGTAAACTTATTCCTAATGCCATCAACATTCTAGATAATAAGATTAACCATGGAAACAAATTAAATAATCAAACCAACATTTGAAACTCTTATTTTACATTTAACCTGATTGCAGGTTTTTATCCGTGACAACAAATTATTCTTCAGCGGTTGGTGGTCTTTGGCAGAGTGGGAATCACCCTTGGGAATCTTTGAATTGTGTTCTTTGGAAAATGTATCAAGAGGCTCCAATGTTTGATTATCTGAGCTTGGTAACTAGGAAAATTCATTCAAGTCCTCCATCGCATGATCAATCAATGAGAGACTACGGTTATGAGAATTTTAGTTTTAGGGATCAGTAATAGAATCCAAATTGGGTTCAATGATTGCCAGGTCGGAGCAATCAACTTCTTCGCTAACATTATCCTCACCAGCTTGGCCCAAAATATTAAAATGACTGGTAATATCAATTTGAGCATTGAGACCACAACTTAGAGAATAAGAAACAGGTTCTGCTCATGATTACGTTCAGTCACATCTATTATCCCGTCAACATAACATCCATCCAAAGCATGACCCAAATGCAAGCAATGAACACAATATTTAGGAGCTTTTATTACTATATATACTATTGGGTTCACTGTAACAGTAGAGTATATACAATGAAAAATTAAAATTTTTATCAAATATAAATTTAATTTTTTTTATTCGAAAATAATTTTAACGATCGCGCTTATTCAAGTGAATATATAAATAAATATAAAATCGAATTGTACCTTTCGTGCACTCTGGTTGTTGTAGAAAATGAAACAATCAATTGTTTATCCTAAACTATCAGAACTCACAAGAATCCAAGTGTCTCCCCTCTATTAGGTCAATAATACGGAAGAGCAACACCAATCAAAAGAATTCGCTAGTATCCTTTTAATTGTTTACTAATCTAGAATCGGAGTAAATTTTCAAGAACAATAAAAATTGATTCTTTAAGTTCTTGAAACAATAATATGAAAAGAATAACGAGAAACTGATTTTTTTTTTCTTTTCTTGAAGAGTAAAAATAGAAGATTTTAAACAAAATAATTTTTGCTCAAATTTTTGAATTTTTTATGTAATTTTCATCATTTATATATATAGGGTTGAAAATTTTAATCTTTTTCCAACTTTTAGAAAGTTTTTCAATTTTGAACTATTTTAAAACCTTATCTTGGAAAGATTCCAAATCTTCCAAGAACTCTTCTCTTTTCTTTGTCCTATTGTATGTGGATTAATTTGATACTACATTAATCATCAAAATTGTCTACATACATTATTGATATTAATTTGAACTATTCAAATAATATCAAGATAGATATATATCATATATATACTATAATTATATTTAAACATAAATTAAATCTTAGTAGCCGATTTTATCCCATAAAATCGATCACTATATTTATTTATTTATAAATATATTAATTAAATAAATTATATTTATTTAATTTATTCTCTTTATATTTTAGTGAGCTTCTTAAGTGATCCACATTAATTTTTTGGTTTGAACTCAAAAATCCCTAAATTAATTCAGTTGATTCAATCTCAATTAATCAATTCAATTGATTAATTTAATTTACTTCAATTGAGCTTCCTAATCAAATTAGGTCCTACTAAATAGTCATATTACTTAATTGAATAATTTAATTTAACCATTAAATTAAATAGAACTCTTAATTAATTAATTAATTAATATTAATTAATTAATTCCAACCATTAGATAAAATCTAAAATTAGAAATATTATTTTTTATAAAAATCTATGACCCTCTTAGGTTCACTACTAAACTAGTAGTGGGTTTGCAACATTTGCAACTTATGAATAATAACTATTCTAATTAATTAATCCACTTGGAATCAATTTTTTAATTCTAAAAACTTCATTATCTATGAAAACACCTAACAAGTAATCATGACAAACTAGTTTTAGGTGAAATAGCGAGTAAACCTATTTCAGTTGCGATTACTATACTCGTATGCTCCTTTCAACAACTAATCTCCTGATTGAATTTAGGGCATGGATTATAAGTCGAAATTCTAAATGATTCAGAGGGTGTTTGGAAACCCATTCCAAATGGACTTTTAGATATGAAAGTCCATTTGTAAAAAAGTTATGTATTTGGTAATTATTTTTAAATGAACTTTTAAAATAAGTCACTTTTTCAAAAGTCCATTTTGGATAAGTACAAAATTGTGGCTTCTGAATTTCTTTTCTTGCACTTTTACTAAATGGGCATTAAAGTACATTTTTACCAAACACTTAATAATATTTATAAGCACTTTTTAAAAAAGTCAATTTTATAGATGGACTTTCATTTTAAAAGTGCTATCAAACATGCACTCAATAACTGTGATCCCATTTCAAGTTCTAATGATTCTTAATGAATCACAATTCATCCTACCTTGGCCAAGGTCTTTGAATCACGAACTATGAAAACACAGGAGATTCTCTTATTTAAAAAGACAAGTTTTGAATTTTGTATTGACCACTGACAAACCTCCATGTACATCAATGCAACACTCAACATACCCCCTTTGTGATTGTCAAGCAATTAGAAGATATATCAAAGTGTTACAAGATGCACACAAAGCTACCATCGTACTTCAAGTTCGAAGACTAATCATGTACTATCGCAACACAGAAATTCTTATTTCGACAGATAAAGTCTCCAACTAAAAATTTCTTATGGGCCATATTCGATGTACTTGTTTCCTAACAAGCACCCACATACATACACTTACATCTCTACATTAATGTCAATAGAATGTGACATCCTCGTCTCACGAGCATACATCGTATGTGCGAGTTTTACTAAGCTATTTGATGTCCCATCTTAAAAAGCTCTCGACTCAAAACTTATTTAAGACCAAAGCCTTAGAGGCATGTTCCATTATCGTCATCATATGCGCGACCATGCCCCGTAACTAAATTTGGTCTAAGGACTTTATCTAATGTGAAGAAATAAAAGATACAAGACATAAGATAAAGAAAAAATATTTTTATTAATATGATTTCCAATGAGATTATCTTTACAAAAGCAAAAGAGTATAATACACCTAATTCAATTGGGGCATTGGGCATCCTACTCTAACTTATACTGCATAATTACCTTTTTATAAGTGATTATTCGACTTGCATTAAATTCAAAATCAACATGTTTCGCAACTTGAGCAGTTTTTATATTTCAGGTATAACGTCATGCTTAAATGCCCTATGGACCAGAATCTTATAGCATTTGAAAGCTAAGACATAGAACTGCAACTTCTATGTTAGAAGCTCAGTCCAATTTAGTTTTGATAAAATCTATTTATACTAACATATCTTTTTAAATTAAGCATAACTTTCTATCTAGTGATTTGAATTAGGTGATTTAAGTTGGAAAGTGAATTTAACATATAAAGCTATAACTTTCATGTTAACCACTTTTCCAAAAATCAGTTGGTTTCATGGATAAAAATATGTGACAAAATTTAAATCTAAAAAGGATAAGTGAATTTAGAGCACATTTGAAGTAAAATTGGAGTGCATTTGGAGATGTCAATTTTGGGCACTCTTCTACTATAAATAGGATCTCTTGGATATCATTCAAATCACACAGAAAATCTTGTAAGTGGGAAAGAGAGTTTATTGTTGCTTTTCTTTAGGCTAAGTTTTCTAATAGTAATACAAATATCTTCTCTAATTTCTTTTTTATTTTTAGTCATTTCTAATTCTATTATGCCTTTCTAATTTTATTTGTTTGAAGAGAAAGGGTGAGCCTCTTAATGGAGAAAGAGAAACGGTTATAAAGGTATATAATGTTTAAGTTTATTGTATTATTATTTTAATTCTTTATTAAAACCCTAATTGTTTTGTGGTAATTATTGATTTATGTATTACTAATGGTACAATAAATGTTTAGCTTCATTTAGCTAAATGTCTAGTTCTACCATATCGACTGTTAATATGAAATCTTAATTTTTTGTAGACAAAAGTGGCATAAATACTTAATCCCTTAAATAAGTGTTGGTATTAAAACCCTCCTTGATTAGTGGTGATTTTTGATTTATGTATTACTAATAGAACAACAAATACTTTGGTTCATTTAGTTAAATGTCTGGTTCTACTATGTCAACTGCTAATGTGAAACCTTGATTTGTTATAGATAAATGTGTGCAAAATATTTCATCTCATAAACAAGTATTTGCATTAAGAGATAATTTACAAACAGTAAGATAATATTGTGATCACATTAATGTATGAGCTATTTGATAATATCTTCCCATTGGAACCTTCATTGTTTATTAATTCCAATAGTGGTATTTAAAAGAGGTGAAAAAATACTAAATAATCGTTCCTCTATCCAAAACTCATGAGCAGATTCTAAATTTTCAGTACTTTTATTACTTTGATTTCTTACTTATAACACTTTTTTTTATAATCTAAAATTATATAAATCCCATCTTTCAATAAATATAATCCTGAAAACATCAAATAACTTCCCTGTGGATCGACCTCAGACTCACAAAAAATTTGTTACTTGACACAATCTACACTTGGACTTGCAACCTTAAAATTATAGTAAACACGTTCCTCTATTAGGTTGAGCACCACACATATACGGGTTGCACTCGGCCTTGAGCAATCTGTAGTACCTTTATCAACTGTAAATATCTTACCAATCAAACTCACAATATTAAATAGAACCCGCTCATCAAACAAGTGGACTGGCAGCATGAATCTTCTTTGAGCATGAATCTAATCAAATATGTTATGTATTTAAAATGCATTTTTCATACCTCCCTTCAAAGTAAGAGATGCAAAACTCTTTTGAATATGAATGAAATTAGGATAGCCATGCAAAAATCTTTCAACAATAGAAAATTTGAAAGGACTTGCTAAAACATTAACCTCTTCCTTTATAAGGAACAATGATTGCTCTCCACAGTATGTAGTATGTTTACCAATAGCTTCAGCCATTTCAAGCAAGCCTTTCTTCATCATTCTAGGAGAAGATGGATTATCCACCATTTTGGATAATGGATGGCATCAAAAAGTGTACGGTGAGAAGATAAATTTGGTGGTTTTGGGTTAAGCATGGGGTTAGGCTTTGAAAAAAGTAGGAGAAATGATGTATCAGAAAGAGCATTTATATTTCCTTCAAGCTACTAGGAATGGATGCATAGTTATTGAGCTATTGGAGTTTTGACTAATAATCATACCCTATGTTCAATTAGGAGATTAGTTAATGGAAGAACCGTACTTGCATGGTATTCGTAATTAGAATAGGTTCGCTACTTTACCTAAGACTAGGTAGTCATGATGCACTGTTTGGTGCTTTCCATTACTTGTTGGTTGTAACACCCCAACACTAAATATAGATATTGATATAACAATAATTTTGACAAGGTAACACATGTGTGTACATGTGTATATATATATATATATATTTTTTTTTTTATGGAGCACTTTGAGGAAACAGTAAAATATTTTCTTACATATAACCCTGTATATAGAAAAATCATCGTTTATATAAAAACACAACACCCATCACAGTCACGCTATTTGATAAGTTGGTTTTATACCAATAATTCATAAACATTTGGTTTGTTTTCAAGTATTTTTGTTATTTTTTCTACATTTAGTTTGAAATCTTGTAGGTAATGACAAAAAGGAAAGAAAATGGAAAGAAACCAAAAACTTGGTTGAAATGTTGGAAAATCTAAATTGTACTGCTATTGATGGTAGTATTTGTATTTCAATAATAAGTCTTTTCTCTAATATTATTTGAAGCCAGGAAATAGATCTACAATTTTTATATTTACTATAAAATCTAATTCCTACGATTTCAATGAGAAACATCGAGTTCAAAAGTCAACACTGGACTGAACCAAGCGCTTCTTGGGAGGCAGCCAAGCCCTTTTTCTTTTGTTTTTTAATAATTTCTTAGTTAGTTTTGAAATATGTTCGTTTTCAAGCATGTTTAGCTATTGCATTTCTTTATTTATATTTATGTTCTCACTTTCGTTGCTTTTGTTGCTTTAACCCATAAGCTTTCATACTTTCTTTTCTTATGTAAGTGGATGTCGACTTGGTGATATGTGTGGATATCCCATGAACTCCAAATGCATCATCTATGGAAAAGGGGAGTTTCTTATTTCTACCTCTTATGTTCTTTGATTCTTTAAACATTGAGGACAATGTTAATTTTAAAGTTGGGGGTAGGATTTGTATTTTGTGTATTTGAACTTTATGTGAAAAACTTGAGCTAATTTTTTCAATTTGAATTACCCATGTTATGTGATAAAAGTCCAAGAGCAGGCATACTTTGTTGACAAACTTAGTTAAGCTCATGTTTTGTGATTGAATGAATAACTTGATTATTGATTGCCTATGATGATACCTAATTAAATTGTGATAGAGGAAATAAAGATTGCTAGTCTTGTGACATGGCGATTCTTGTATGTTTGATCCTTGTCATGAATGATGAGTTTTCATTAAGCACGTTTTGTCGAAATCTTGTGAATTACATGCTACTTGGTGTTAGATTTTGCTTCCAATGAGTTGTATTGGTTATTTTGTGGTGTTCTAGAACTTGCTTGATTACTCTTTGAGGTGAAATTCTAGATAACTACAAATTTGGAAATGATTTAGGCCATCCTTGACTCATTTGTGCCTTTCAAGCCTACTATGATCACACTTTTATTCACTAGTTATCCCATACTCCTCTGGGGCGATGGCCGAGAGGGGCGGACAATGGCCTTCCGTACACCCCGTTCATGCGGCCAGCCCAAATGCGATCCCGCGGTGATGTATGTCATGACCAGTGGTGGTTGAACTCTCAACTCGCGTGTTGTCGTGTGAGACAGCATCGTCACTCGGCATCGTCATCGACCCAAACGGCGAGCTGCAATCGCACTTCTGACCACGACCCAGGTCAGGTGGGATTACCCGCTGAGTTTAAGCATATCAATAAGTGAAGGAAAAAAAACTTATAAGGATTCTCCGAGTAATGGCGAGCGAACCAGGAATAGCCTAACTTGAGAATCGAGCAGCTTTACCATTCGAATTATAGTCTAGAGAAGTATCCTCAGCGGCGGACCGGGCCCAAGTCCCCTGGAAAGGGCCACCGGAGAGGGTGAGAGCCCTATTGTGCCCAGACCCTATCGCACCACGAGACACTGTCAGCGAGTTGGGTTATTTAGGAATGCAGCCCCAATCGAGTGGTAAATTCCATCCAAGGCTACAAATGGCCAAAAGACCGATAGCGAACAAGTACCGCAAGGGAAAGATGAAAAGGACTTTGAAAAGAGAGTCAAAGAGTGCTTAAAATTGTTGGGAGGGAAGCAGTTAAAGGGTCGGCCCAATCTGATATGGAATGGCGAGAGTCAGTCGGCCGATCGACTCGGGGCACGGACCAGTACAAATTGAGGCAGCGGCCAAAGCTCGTGGTAGACAGCACGTGCCTTTGGTGTGCTTCGGTAACTACGTGCTCTAGGTGCTGGCCAACGGGTCCCCATTCAACCCGTCTTGAAACACGGACCAAGGAATCTAACATGTGTGCGAGTCAATGAACTAGTAAACCCATAAGGCGCAAGAAAGCTAACTGGAGTAACGCCAACCGACCTTGATCTTCTAAGATGGGTTTGAGCGAGCATACCTGTCGAGACCCAAAAGATGGTGAACTATGCCTGAGCAGGGCGAAGCTAAAGAAAACTCTAGTGGAGGCCTACAGTGATACTGACATGCAAATCGTTCATTTAACTTAGGTATAGGGGTGAAAGACTAATCAAACCGTCTAGTAGCCGGTTCCCTCCAAAGTTTTCCTCAAGATAGCTGGAGCTTAAGTGCGAGTTCTATCGGGTAAAGATAATGATTAGAGGCATTGGGGGCACAACGCCCTCGACCTATTCTCAAACTTTAAATAGGTAGGACAGTGCGACTGCTTCGTTGATTGTGCTAGGGAATCGAGAGCTCCAAGTGGGCTATTTTTGGTAAGCAGAACTGGCGATGCAGGATAAATAGGAAGCTAGGTTACGATACCTAATTATACGCGCTAACCTAGATCCCACAAAGGTGTTGGTCGATTAAGACAATAGGAAGGTGGTCATGAAAATCAAAATCTACTAAAAAGTGTGTAACAACTCATCTGCTGAATCAACTAGCCCTGAAAATAAATGGCGCTGAAGTACGCGACCTATACCCAACCATCATGGCAAGAGCCAGGCCCCAATAAGTAGGAGGGTGCGACTATCACCACAAAACCCTGGGTGCAAGCTCGGGCGGGAGCGACCGTCAGTGCGGATCTTGGTGGTAGTAGCAAATATTCAAATAAGAACTTTGAAAGCCGAAGAGGGAAAAGGTTCCATGTGAATGGCACATGCACATGGGTTAGTCAATCCTAAGGGTCAAGGGAAGCCCGACAGACAGCGCATGCTCTGAAATGAAATTGGGTTAAAATTCTTGAATCGAGACGCGGTGGCTGACGGCAACATTAGGGGGTCTGAAAACATTGGTAGGGGCCTCAAAAAGAGTTATCTTTTCTATTTAACAGCATGCCCACCCTGGAAATGGCTCAACCAGAGGTAAGGTCCAATAGTTGGAAGAGCACCGCACGTCGTGTGGTGTCTGGTGCACCCCCGGTGGCCTTTAAAAATCCGAAGGACTGAGTGTTGTCCATGCCTAGTCGTACTCATAACCACATCAGGTGTGATACCCGAGCCTCTTACTACTCACATGACTAAATATGATTTATGCATTACATGTCAATTTTATATGCTATTTGCATTTCTATTGACATTGCATAATTTATTTCATTTTATACGACATTCTTGAATATTAAACTTAATTCTGGAGCTCTTGCACGGTATTAGTTATTGAATTTCTTAATCTAAGTAGTTGATTCTATATTGAAATAAGATTTATAGGTGGATCAATATTAGATATAGATGGGATATATAGGTTATAATTTTGGAAGTGCTAAAAGTGTTACTAGTAACCTTATACGGTTTAATTTGATTTGATCAAGTTATTTCAAAAGTATATATTTATAAATTAGCATACTTGGGATATTGGACATGATATAATATGATTTAAGTATCATATTACAATGCCCATATGTGTATATGATTTTAGAAATGCAAACTAGATAATTCTTTAAGAATCGGATGCGAATCGGTTTGGAGATCGAATGAATGGACATAGGAATTACCTATGGGAATGAATGGTGATTAAGATAGGTTGCAACCAAATAAAAATAGGTAAGACACACAAGATTAGGGCTGCAAGATAAGGGAGAAAATCAGATTTTCCATTTACTTGCCACCTCATGCTTTCTTATTAAGCTTAAGCTAACACCTCAAACCTTCACCCTTAAGCAACGACCATACCCTCATTTCAGCCATTTTCATCTTCCAAACACACACCTTAAGGTCTCCAAGTGATCCAAATTGATTCCAAGTTGAAATAAAAGCAAGAAAAGCAAAGGAGAAGTGATTACCATCAAGTTAACCTCAAAATCTGCATAGATAACACTTATCTACGGTTTTGCCTTTGGTTTTCAGATTATTATGAATGGTTTTATTGTTTATTAAGCTTTAAATATCTCTTATAAAAGTGTTAGGAAGTTTTTAGTTAGACTTTGGTGCACAAAGAAAGGGTTTTTGATGACAAACACTTAATAGGAAATACTTGTGGCAGAAACTGTCATCTTACTGTTTTCTTGTATTTTAGGCTTCAAAAGTGTATGGTATGTTGAATAAAATCTATAATTATTACCATTTACATGACCATATATTAGTTAAGAGTATTGGAATGAAGTTAATTGAAATAGAGAATGATATTGGAGAAACACTCAAACTGCCAAAATAGCAAAATCTGTTTTGGTGTTCTGTGAAGGAAACTGAATTAAGGGAGCTAAATCCATTATTTTTGGTAATATTATGACCTAGTTATATCCTTATATATGTTATCTAAGTATGGTGAAAATGTTGGAGTGATTGAATATACTTAATGGTGCCAAAACCATTAATGTCATGAAGTGTGCAAAATTGTCACGGTAGGAAACAATCTGTTTCAGTATGTCGTGAAGAGAGCTGAACTTGGAAAGCTATATCTGTGATTTTTAGCAATTATATGATATTTTTACATTTATATACATGTTATCTAAGTGTGGTAAAAATTTGGGAGTGATTGGATATGCTTAGGGATGTTAAAATTATCATGCAACTAAACTTGACAGCAAGAAAATATGAAAATGTGAATCTGCCACATTTGATCACTTAGCATGTTTTAACCTAGACATGTTACTATTGAGTGTTAACAATTAGGCACATGCTATTAGAGTTATAATACTTCAATTACATGATGTTTACATGTATTTAAGATGAGAAATTGAGGTATTTGAGGGGCTATATTGGGTTCTAGTTTGTGAAAGCTTGATTGTTATCTTATAGCTTGGTGTTTAAGGTCTAGTATGAGATTTTGTGCTTTCAACTTGCCAAATTGGGAATAGTGCTTGATGTTGGGTAATATTACAGGCTATTTTACATCTAAGGTTGAAGAGGAATACTAAACAAATTTATACTAACCACCAATCGAGTGAAAGGTAAGTAAAGATTTATTTACAACTACAATGCATAGACATAGTAGATGTGTGAATTATATGTAATATCATAAATCATATGTGCATAGTAGAGGGCTCTCAATTGAGTATACATACATGGGCATTGTCATTAGCACATGCATGCATCATATACGAGCATTGTGATAAATCTTGCATTTGCACGGCATGATTCAGAGAAAGGAAAATATTTTGCTAACCACTACTAGTGCACCGAAGCATGCATGGATTTGTATGGTTTTATGCATGTATTTGCAGGTTCGCATGTATGGATTTGCATGCGTATGAGTATGCATGGATTTGCATGCTTATATGATTATTGGCCATTGGATTATGGCGGTGTACAGAGCTCTTTTTCGGTACATGGGATAGTAGTGATGGTCAGGAGTCCAAGAAAGAAATAATTTTGAGAGAAATATTTTGATGCATAAAATTGCATTGTGAGCATCGCATTTTAAGTTGCATGACTTGATATTGTGGATTATTCTTTAACATGCATAATCTTTACTTGTTGAGCATTAGCTCATATAGTTTATGCATTGTAGGTGAGTACGACGATACTTGAAGCATTCTTTATTGGCTGGGCGGCGGTTGGAGCTTCTGCAGGTGTCTGAGAGAGCGTGTACATGGATGACGACCTGTTGGGCTATCTTGTTGGCTTGTTATATTTTGAGTATGTTGTATTATATTTTTAGACTGATACTATATTTTGCTTTTAAAACTTTACTGTAAATAAGTATGTAAATATTGGGTCGTTGTGGGTGTTGAGCTTTTATATAAATACCAATCCTGCTATATACATGACATGTGTTATAAAGTATTTTAAATAGGGTTGTGCATGTAAAAAGTGATTTATCTTTTCTGAAAGTGTAAATATATATATATATATATTCCATGCATGAACACAGGTTCTATAATGTCAAATTATAATATATATCTAATTGTGTAGTAATGGGGGTGTTACATCAGGTCTCCAAGGTGAATAGCCTTTGGTCAATGGAACAATGAAGGTAAGGAAAGTCAGCAAAATAGATCTGTAACCTCAGGAAAAGAATAAGCTCTAAGGGCTGGGCATGGGGGTCCTAGTCCTGAACCCGTCAGCTATCAGCGAACTACTCGAACTGCTCCTACGGTGAGAGCGGGTCATCGTATGCTAGTCGGGATGGACTGGGAACGGCTCTTTCGGGGGCCTTCCCGGGCGTCGAACAATCAACTCAAAACTAGTATGGATAAGGAGAATTCGACTGTTTAGTTAAAACAAAGCATTGTGATGGTCCCTGTGGATGCTCATGCAATGTGATTTTTGCCCAGTGCTCTGAATGTTAAAGTGAAGAAATTCAACAAAGCATGAGTAAACGACGGGAGTAACTATGACTCTTTTAAGATAGTCAAATACCTCATCATCTAATTAGTGATGTGCATGAATAGATTAACAAGATTCCACAGTCCTTGTCTACTATCCAGCAAAACCACAGCCAATGGAACGGGCTTAGTAGAATCAGTAGGGAAAGAAGACCCTGTTAAGCTTGACTCTAGTCCAACTTTGTGAAATAACTTGAGAGGTGTAGGATAAGTAGGAGCCAAAAGGTAAAAGTGAAATACCACTAATTTTAGCATTATTTTACTTATTCTGTTTATCAGAGGTGGGGTACTGCCCCTCTTTTTGGACCCAAGGCTCGCCTCAGCGGGCCAATCCATGCAGAAGACATTGTCAGGTGGGGAGTTTAGCTGGGGCGGCACATTTTTTAAAAGATAATGCAGGTGTCCTAAGATGAGCTCAACAAGAATAGAAATCTCGTGTGGAATAAAAGGGTAAAAGCTCATTTGATTTTGATTTCCAATACGAATACGAACTATGTAAGCGTGGCCTAACGATCCTTTAGACCTTCAGAATTTGAAGCTAGAGGTGTTAGAAAAGTTACCACAGGGATAACTGGCTTGTGGTAGCTAAGCGTTCATAGCAACGTTGCTTTTTGGCTCGCCTCAGCGGGCTAATCTATGCAGAAGACATTGTCAGGTGGGGAGTTTAGCTGGGGCGGCACATTTTTTAAAAGATAACGCAGGTGTCCTGAGATGAGCTCAACAAGAATAGAAATCTCGTGTGGAATAAAAGGGTAAAAGCTCATTTGATTCTGATTTCCAATACGAATACGAACTATGTAAGCGTGGCCTAACGATCCTTTAGACCTTCAGAATTTGAAGCTAGAAGTGTCAGAAAAGTTACCACAGGGATAACTGGCTTGTGGCAGCTAAGCGTTCATAGCAACGTTGCTTTTTGATCCTTCGATGTTGGCTCTTACTATCATTGTGAAGCAAAATCCACCAAGTGTTAGATTGTTCACCCGCCAATAGAGAACATGAGCTGGGTTTAGACTGTGATGAGATAGGTTAGCTTTACCCTACTAATGATAGTATCGCAATAGTAATTCAACCTAGTATAAGAGGAATTATTGATTCGCACAATTGGTCATCGTGTTTGGTTGAAAAGCTAGTGGCATGAAGCTACCATGCGTTGGATTATGATTGAATAACTCTAAGTTAAAATTCAGGCTAAAAGCAACACATGCACCTGCCGTCTACTTGCCGACCCACAGTAGGGCCCCGGGCCCCCAAGGGCACGTGTCGTTGGCCAAGCCCTCACGGTGGATAATCCGCATTGGCCACCTTGAAGTTCAATTCCCATCGAGCAGCTGGTAGAATCCTTTACAGATGACTTAAATATGCGATGGGGTATTGTAAGCGGTAGATTGGCCTTGCTGCCACGATCCGCTGAGATTCAGCCCTTTGTCGCTTCGATTCGTCCCTTCCTTCCTGCTATCTCCTTTTAACCATAATGGCCGAGAGGTTTTTCTTGTGCATCTTCTGGCACACCTTGCGTCCCCAAGTCCCTTGTGCCGAATCATCCAAGTCCTACTCGCTCAAGCTTCATGACATGACATGACTTAAACTTAAACTAACTTGGCACGCCATGACATGACATAACACAACACTTGTGCACCTTGTAGCCAAGTGGCGTGCATCATGTGCCTTGTGCCAAGTGATGTGGTGTGCCGTGTGAGTGTCATGTGGTGTGCCAAGTGCCTTGTATTGTGGTGCTGTAGTGTATTGTAGTGTGTTGTAGTGTGCTAGTTTGTTGTAGTGTGGTGCAGTCAGGTGCCGTCCGATGCCGTGTCTGGTGCAGTCGAGTGCCATCTACTATAGGCAAGTGCCAAGTCATGTACGATCTGGTACAGTCTAGTGCCATGTCGAGTGTTGTGTCGGGTTTCGTCTGCTGTAGGCAAGTGCCATGTCAGGTGTCGTCTGTTGTAGTCGTGTGTGGTCTGGTGCAGTCCGGTGCCATGTTTGGTGCAGTCGAGTGCCAAGTTAGGTGCCGTCTGCTGCAGTCGGGTGCCGTGTTGGGTGCCGTATACTACGGGTGGGTGTCGAGTTGTGTGCGGTCTGCTACAGTTGGTTGTTGTCTGCTGTCGTGTTATGAGACGTTTGCTGCCTTATCGTGTGTCGGGTGCTGTCTACTGTAGTCGGGTGCCGTGTCAATGTGTGATGTCATAAGTTATTCATTCGAAGACATAGCTTATTTGATCGGCGGAATAACATCCCGAGCATAACTCGTTTGATGCTTTCCCTCAATAATTTTATAGTATTGAATCCCTCATGCAACTAGTTGTTTGTGTTTCATATCTATCACAACGACAAAATGAGGAAAGCCAACTATTAATTTCTCGGCCTTTCCCCATAACATCTCTATTAATCAATTATATATCTCGCACATACGTCTTCTCTCCATGAGCATTCATGTAGATATATTATTCCACAACTTTTTCCCATTTCTATAATGAATTTTCTTAATTTTCCCAAATTTTTCGAACATTAAATCAATTAAATAAATATTTCCATCATGGAATTATAATCTATTAATGACAAAAATATCATTCCCTAATTTTCTCCACTTTTTTAATGCATTCTCCTATTTTTTTCTATTTTTTCCTATTTTTTTGCTATTTTTAAGCATTAAAATTAATTAAATAAATATTTTCAAAATGCAAAAAAATATTTCTAACAACAAAAATGAAATATTCATGTAATTTTGAGGTCTCATGCAAATTTTCATCCAAAACGAATATCAATTACTACAAAAACTCAAAAATGCTCTTTCCCACCCCTCTCAATGTCTACTCCTGTCACAAGGCTTTTTTTTTAAGCCTATTATAGGGGAAGAGGGTGTTTGAGAGGGGTTTGGGTTGTAGGTTTGTGTTGGCGGTGTTCAGATGGGAAACGAGCGAGCCGTTCCGATGGGGAGCTTGAGCAGGCGATCAAGGGTGACCCATTGGCGTGGCAAGCTCATGTTTCAAGTGTCGAGATGCTGCTAGTGCGGGCTCCCGTGGCTTTTGATGTCAATCCCCTACCAACGTGCCCAGTGGGGCGTGCTTGTCGTCATTTGCTGCCCGTGATGCTTCATTACATTGCGGGATGGCGGACGATGGCTTACATGCTAGGGCATTGCGTACGTAATGGTGAGTGAGTGGTGATTGGCGTGTGTGCGCATGTTGTAACCTTGCTCAGGTAGCGATGATGTGTCTTGTGCGCCTCTTCAGTCAACCTTAGCCGATATCGATTTCCTATGTTGTATACCTTCTGCGAAGGCATTCAATCGGCCCAAACGTCCCATTTCTGCCTTGTGTGCGCCTCTTGGGGCTGCGGAGTGGGTGGACCTCAAAGCGTCCATCATGTTCCACATCCCATGCATGCATACACGTGCTCAGGTTGTAGGCCGATGGTGTCATGCTCATCAAGAGGGTTTGCCCCCCTCGCCGCGGCCCTAATGTGGTTAAATACGTGTTCACGGTTTGCTTTGTAGGTTTCGATAATGATCCTTCTGCTGGTTCACCTACAGAAAACTTGTTACGACTTCTCCTTCCTCTAAATGATAAGGTTTAGTGTACTTCTCGAGACGTCGCAGGCAGCGAACTGCCCACATCGCCTCGATCTGAACACTTCACCGCACCATTCAATCGATAGGAGCGGTGGGTGGTGTATATAAAGGGCAGGGACATAGTCAACGTGAGCTAATGACTCGCGCTTACTAGGAATTTCTCGTTGAAGACCAACAATTACAATGATCTATCCCCATTACGATGAAATTTCAAAGATTACTCAAGCCTATCGGCTAAGGCTATAGACTCGTTGAATACATCAGTGTAGCACGCATGCGGCCCAAAATATCTAAGGGCATCACAGACCCATTATTGCCTCAAACTTTCGCAGCCTAAAAGGCTGTAGTCCCTCTGGCCACGGAGGGATACCTCAGCATAGCTAGTTAGCAGGCTGAGGTCTCGTTCATTAATAAAATTAACCAGATAAATCACTCCACCAACTAAGAACGGCCATGCACCACCACCTATAGAATCAAGAAAGAGCTCTCAATCTGTTAATCCTTACTATGTTTGGACCTGGTAAGTTTTTTCGTGTTGAGTCAAATTAAGCTGCAGGCTCCACTCCTAGTGGTGTACTTTCGTTAATTCCTTTAAGTTTCAGCCTTGCGACCATATTCCCCAGAACCCAAAGACTTTAATTTCTCATAAGGTGCCGGCGGAGTCCTAAAAATATCTGCCAATCCCTAGTTGGCATCATTTATGGTTGAGACTAGGACGGTATCTGATTGTTTTCGAGCCCCCAACTTTCGTTCTTGATTAATGAAAATATCCTTGAAAAATGCTTTCGCAGTTATTCGTCTTTCATAAATCTACCTCTGACTATGAAATACGAATGCCCCCGACTGTCCTTATTAATCATTACTTCGATCCCGAAGGCCAACATAATAGGATTGAAATCCTATAATGTTATCTCATGCTAATGTATCCAGGGCGTAGGCTTGTTTTGAGCACTCTAATTTCTTCAAAGTAACAGCACCAGAGGCACAACCCGGCCAGTTAAGACCACATCATCGCAAAAGGGATGAGATGACTGATTCACACCAGAGGCAGACCGGTCGACCCAACCCAAAGTCCAACTACGAGCTTTTAAACTGTAATAACTTAAATATACGCTATTAGAGTTGGAATTACCACGGCTGCTTGCACTAGACTTGCCCTTTAATAGATCCTCGTTAAGGGATTTAGATTGTACTCATTCCAATTACCAGACTCGTAGAGCCTGGTATTGTTATTTATAATCACTACCTCCGCGTGTCAGGATTGGGTAATTTGTGCCTGCTGCCTTCCTTAGATGTGGTAGCCATTTCTCAGGCTCCCTCTCTGGAATCAAACCCTAATTCTCCATTTCCCGTTACCACCATAGTAGGCTACTATCCTACCATCGAAAGTTGATAGGGCATAAATTTGAATGATGTGTCGTCGGCATGAGGGCCATGCAATCCGTCGAGTTATCATGAATCATCGCAGCAATGGATGGAGCCCGTATCGACCTTTTATCTAATAAATGCATCCCTTCCAGAAGTCGAGGTTTGTTGCACATATTAGCTCTAGAAATACTAGGGCTATCCGAGTAGTAGGTACCATCAAACAAACTATAACTAATTTAATAAGCCATTCACAGTTTCACAGTCTGAATTAGTTCATACTTACACATGCATGGCTTAATCTTTGAGACAAGCATATGACTACTGGCAGGATCAACCAGGTAGCATTCCTCACCGACACCAGCGCCGCATGAGCCGAGCCACGAGGACCCAACTAAAATGGGCACGATCGTCGTTTGCACAAAGCGTAGAATACTTGTTTTGAGCCAAGGCCTCGTACCCACTGAGTGTTCCGCATAACTATGTAACAATCAAACTTTACTACTTAGGGACTAAAACTTAATACAATCTCCTAAGTACCTTGATTTCTCATGTTAAATGTATGATAAAATCACCTAATTGATATGTTATAACTCTTATAACAGTTCTCTAAATGCTAAACAATATATATGTTGAAACATGTCAAGAAGTAAAATGGAACAGATGTTCATCTTCAATTTTCCTTGTTGTCACATTAAGTTTCATAGCAATTTTGATATCCTTAGGTATATTTATTCACTAAATTTTTTACCACACTTAGCTAACATATGAAAAAAATATAACCATGCCATAGAATTCCCAAAACTCATGGATTTAGGTCCCCTAATTTAGTCTCCTTCATAGCACACCAAAACATATTTTATTACTTTGGCAGTTTTGAGTGTTTCTCCAATATCATACTCTATTTCAATTTCTAATGGTTCAAAATTCATTTCAATAATCTTAAATCATAAATGGACATGTAAATGGTGATAATTATAGATTTTATTCAACATACCATACACTTTTGAAGCCTAAAACACAAGAAAATGGCAAGATGATAGTTTCGGCCACAAGTATTTCCTATTAAGTGTTTATCATCAAAAACACTTTCTTTGTGCACCAGAGTCTAATGAAAAACATCCTAAAACTTTTCTAAGAGATATTAAAAGCTTAATAAACAATAAACTCATTCAAAATAGTTTGAAAACCAAAGGCAAAATCGTAGAAAGTGTTATCTATGCAGATTTTGAGGTTAAACTTAATGGTAATCACTTCTCTTTTGCTTTTCTTGCTTTTATTTCTACTTGGAATCAATTTGGAGCACTTGAAGACCTTAAGATGTATGTTTGGAAACAGAAAATAGCTAAAATGAGGGTCTGGTCGTGGCTTAAAAGTGAAGGGTTTGAGGTGTTAGCTTGAGATGCTAGCTTAAGCTTAATAAGAAAGTATGAGGTGCCAAATGGTGGTTTAAATCTGACATTATACACAAATTATACAGCTCTAATCTAGTATTTCTCAGCATTTATTTATTTATTTACAATCTATTTTAATTACCGTACAATTAGATAATAAATTCTACCCTAATCTCTTAACCATTCATTCAATCTTTAAATCGATTGATATTTAATTTTTAAATAGATTGTCTAGTTTTCATTTCTAAAATCATATGCACATATAGACCTTGAAATATGACACTTAAATCAAATTATATCATGTTTAATATCCAAAGTATTATTAATTTATGGATGTATACTTTTAAAACACCTAGATCTAATAGAATCGAAATTTATTAGCTTACTAGTAACACCTTTAATTACTTCTAAAATTATAACATATAACCTATGAATATCCAATAGATTGACCAATCTATTCTTTCTCTTATCTAAATACTTAATTTCTTAATTTGGTTATAAGATCTCAACTACTAACATCATGTGATATCATTAGAAGTCTAACAATTAAGAATGCTATATAAGATACCATGTAAATGTTAATGCAAATTAGCAATAAGTAGCATGTAATGCATGAATCACATTGGCCAAGTGAGTAGTGTGAGACTTGGGTATTACAATTTCAATTGGAAAACATTATTTGTCGAATGAGAATTTCATAGTTACGATAATGCAATAATTAGTATTTTGACTTGAGGCACTATGGTGGCCTTATGCATGACATCATACACTTTGATATATTTTCTAATTGCATGATAATCATAAGGGGCTTACTTTGGGTATATGATCTTCGTGTATAGAGCTCAATGTGTAGCCAATAATGGATTCGCCCCCTATCTGGTAGAATAGGATAATCTCTTATGTTTTTATAGTCCTTGATCCCAAAGACCTTGACCAAGACAAGATAAATACTAGATGTAGGGTTTTCTAGTAATTCATCGAAGGATCAATGTGACTTGAAATAGAATCATTGTTATTAAGTCAAAATAGGATTTCGACTAATAATCCATATCCTAGACTTAATCGAAAGATTAGTTGATGGAGGGACCATATTTATATGGTACTCGTAAAAGAAAATGTTCACTTGCTATTCACTTAAGACTAGGTAGATGAGATGCACTACTAGTCATTTTTCTTGATTTGTGATGTACTTATAATTAAGGGGTTAATTTCAAGTGGATTAATTAATTGATTAATTAATTAAAATATTAAATTTATTCATAAGTTGCAAAGGTTGCAAGCCCACTGCTAGTTTAGTTGTGAACCTATAGAGCTTGAAGAAATTCAAGAACCACAAAGTGTCCCATAAAAGACAGTAGTGATAGAACCACCCAAAACTAACATTTCTATCACACAGTCTCCTGGGAGATTTGAAGGACTCAAACAAGCTTCCTAAAGCTGGAATCTTTGATTCGACAAGATAATCAAAATGTTTGGTTTTCTTAAGAATCCAGATGAAACCTGTGTGTATAAGAAAGTTAGTAGGAGTTCAGTGACCTTTGTTCTTCTTTATGTTGATGACATACTACTCATTAGGAATGACGTAGAGATGTTGCAATCAACAAAGGCTTGGTTGTCTACTCAGTTCTCCATTAAGGATTTGGGAGAAGCATCCTGTATTTTGAAGATTAGGATCTATAGAGATAGATCCAAAAGGATGATCGGACTAGCCCAATCCACGTACATAGACAAAGTACTAAAGACATTTAGCATGGATGAATTCAAAAGAGGATTCTTACCCATAAGTCATGGGTTTCTCTTTTGAAATCAATGTCCCCAAAGATTCCAAAGAAAAGAGAAATAATGACTCGCATACCATATGCATCCATAATTGGAAGCATTATGTATGCAATGTTATTCACGAGGCCTGATGTCACATATGCTCTGAGTGTCACGAGCAGATATTAGTCAAATCCAAGCAAGGAGCACTAGAAAGTCGTAAAGCATTCCTTAAGTACTTGTGAAGGACTAAGGATGTCTTCTTGGTTTATGGCAATAGAAAACTGAAGCTAGAAGACTTTATTAATTCTAGATTTTAGTTCGATGTAGACAATTTGAAGTTAATGTCAGGACTTGTATTCATGCTAAATGGAAGAGCAGTCAGCTGGAAGTTCTATGCAAGAGACAACTACAGATTCCACTATTGAAACTGAATACATTGTAGTATGTGATGCAGCGAAAGAAGGTGTTTGGATGAGGAACTTCATCTAAGCGTTGGGTGTAGTCTCTTCTATTGTTGATCCAGTTTTGATCTATTGTGATAACAACGGGGCTGTTGCGCAAGCAAAAAAGTTGATATCTTATCAAAGATCCAAGCACATTATGAGGCGATACCATTTGATCAATGAGATCATTAGTAGAGGAGATGAGTGGAGCGAGTATCCTTGGCAGAAAATATAGCAGATCCATTGACAAAACCCTTAGCTCAAAGAGTATTGAAGGACATCTTGAGAAGACAGGTCTTATATACATGGGCAATTGGCTCTAGGGCAAGTGGGAGATTGTTAGAGTAGTGCCCGATGAGCCAAGTAGCGGCGAGCTTTTATACTTTTGTAAAAATAGTCTTATTCGTAATGTTTAAATAAATAAATGATATTTTCTTATATTTAGTTATTTTTATCAATTAGATAATGTCCCTAGATTATTTTTAGTTACAGGGCATGGTCACACATATGATGGTGATCATGGATACACCTCTATGGGTTTGATCTTAAACATGTTCTAAGTCGGGGGTTTATTGAGATGGGACATCAGTAAGCCCGATAGACTCGCACACATGATGCATACTCAAAAGAAGAATGTCTCATTATATAGACATTGGCGTAGAAATACTAGTACATATGTATGGGTGCTTGTTAGTGTACGAGTATACTGAATGACCCACTAGGAAATTCTCAATTAGAAAATATTAATTGTCGAATGAGAATTTCCTAGTTACGATACTACATTAATTAGTCTTTTGACTTGAGGTACCATGGTAGCCTGTGCACAACATCATATACTTTGATATGTTTCTTGATAGCATGACAATCATAAGGGGCTTACGTTAGGTGTATGGTCTTTGTGTATGGAGGTCAATGAGTAGTCAATAAAGGATTCATCACCTATTTGTAGAATAGGAGAATCTTCTATGCTTTCATAGTCCTTAATCCCGAAGATCTTAGCCAAGACAGGATAAATACTAGACATAGGGTTTTCTAGTGATTCATCAAATGATCAATGTGACTTGAAATAGAATCATAGTTATTAATTAAAATAAGACTTTGACTAATAATCCATGCCCTACACTTAATCGGGAGATTAGTTGATAGAAGGACCGTATTTGTATGGTACTACTCGTAACAGAAAAGGTTCATGTGCTATTCACCTGAGAGTAGGTAATCGAGATGTACTACTAGGTGCTTTTCTTTATTTGTGAGATTTTTGGAATTAAGAGGTTAATTCCAAGTGAATTAATTAATTAGATTAATTAATCAAAATATTAAATTTATTCATAAGTTGTAAATATTGCAAGCCCACTGCTAGCTTAGTTGTGAACCTTATGGGTCACACACAAATCGAGATGATCTATTTTTGTATATATTTTTGTAATCCAAAGTGTTGGATTAAGTTGATTAATGGAGATTAATCAACTTGAATTAGAATTAATTTAAACAGTTAAATTAATTTATTTAAATAAATAATATGATTATTTATTTGAACGTAATAATGATTATGGGCTCTTGAGAGTGAATTAATTAATTGATGGAGTTCAACTATATTAACTTGGCCTAAAATTAATTTAATGAGTTAAATTAATTTAACAAATTATAATAATGAATTTTTTTAATCAGGCTTAATATGATTAGGTGGCCTATGATGGAACCAACTAAATAATTGATTTAATCAATTAATTATATTGAGTTTTTTAATTAATTGATGGAGATCAAATAATTGGACTATAATAAGTTAATTATAGTCCAAGCCCATAGGGTTAGAGGTCCATTAAGATTTTTAAATTGCTAGAATTAAAGAGTACTAATAAATATGAAAAGAATTTGTCTTGAAGTGAAAGAAATAAGAGATAAGGAATGAGAATGTTTCCTAATTGAATTAGGCGACTAATTAGGGCAAGAGTTGGAGACCTAATGGGATTAGGTCAAGACTACTTTATGTATATAAATACACAATGTAGGTTCTAAAATAAATAAATAAGAGATCTAGAATTTAGGGGGCCCTCCTCTCTTCTTATTCTCGTTATTTTGTCCTATTTTCTTACTTCAAGAAAAATTACTCCATCAAAAGGTTCCATCTCCTTTTGATTAAAAGATTAATTCTTCCATCACTTGTTGATTCAATAATTAATATTCACTCTCAAATAGATTTATAAATAAGAAGTTCAAATTCACTAGCAAGGATTTTAAAGCTTGTGGATCTGCTCGAAAGTGTGGATACCGTTAGAGAGAATACACTTGGAGTCCTTGGTGAACGTTTTGAAAGGCTATCAAAATTGTTCAAGAGGAGTTCAAGGAATCTGAATTCCTTCTTACCCTTCATCAATCGAATTGCTTGAAAGGTATAATTGTAAAACTTTAGTTGTTTAATTTTATTAAACGAGCAATCAAAAATATAAATAAAAAATTGCATCAAATCCGTGATATGCATATTTATATATAATATATGATTTTATTTTAATTATTGAAAAATGTTGAATTTTCGTTGTGCTTGTAATCCCGCGATTATGTGAACCCAACATAATTGTCTACACAATTCTTCATGAAGGATCTAGGAGAAGCATCATTTATATTGGGGATCAAGATCTATAGAGATAGATCTAGAAGGTTGCTAGGACTGTCCCAATCTATGTACACAGAAAAAGTGTTAAAGAGGTTTAGCATGGATGAATCCAAGAGAGGATACCTCTCGATGAGTCATTGGATTTCTCTTTTGAATTCTATATCCCCAAAGACTCCAGAGAAAAGAGAAAA
>CM033117.1:9656690-9779203 GCA_019321725.1 Paulownia fortunei | reverse complement strand
TTGTAGCTTTATCTATTAGCTTATTTTAGCCACTTGAATGAGATCCATATCACATTTTTAGAAAACGTTATACCAAAACTACAAAGGCTGCTATATCTGGATGTTTCAGTACACTTTTGACTTTTTAACTAAATTTTTCTCTTTGAAATAAATTGAGTTGTAGCTTTATCTGTTAGCTTATTTTAGCCACTTGAATGAGATCCATATCACATTTTTAGAAAACGTTATACCAAAAATACAAAGGCTGCCATATTTGAATGTTTCAGTGTACTCTTGACTCTTTAACCAAATTTTTGTCTTCGAAATAAATTGAACTGTGATAAGTTATCAACATGAAAGTTGTACAACTATCACTTAGCTTGCTAATGAGTCAAGAATCAGGTTAATATGGCTTTAGATCAGAAATCTATACCCAAAATTCAAAAACTGCAGTAGTAGCACCATGTCAATGATATTTGGCCCAAGAATGCATGTTTCAACTTTGTTTAAGCTCATTTTCGATCTATTGATTCACAAACTCCTATCACACACAAAACATTTGTAAAAACCTAATATTAACAAGAACAAAGCTAGGAAGACATAGAGATTGATACAAAATATGCACTTATCAAATTCCCCCACACTTAACCTTTGCTCATCCTCGAGCAAACCTAAAACAAGACATAAACATAATCTAAGTTAATCCACTTTTGTAAGAAATCAGAATTGTATTTAGCACATGGAATAAGCTAGACTTCCAGTGGTGATACCCACAAACACCTATGACACCCAACTTCCGACGTTTAATTTAAGGGGCAACAAGGTAATTTGACAATGAAATCAAATAAGTGTTGAATCAAACTCTTAGTTATTCAAAAGTAAATACACTTCCATAACAATCATACTCAAATTTGTGTGTGAACAGCCATTATCAATAGTGATGACACTATGCATGATTCAAATAAGTGAATTCCCATAGAACCTCACAAAAGCCATCACTCAATCTCTAATGAAAGAGTCGAACATCATAGGCTCCTCATTTGACACACATCTCCACTACACTGAAGGTACCACATGAAATCAAAAGATCTTTAACAATTATTATAATGGGGCCATTGGGGTAGTATGTGGCATATGAAAGAAAGGAATATGATGCAACAAAAGTTCTAAAAACTTCATGGAATAAGAGACATAAATCTCATCAAGGAATGATTCTCATAATCCACAAGTTTCAACATTGGGGCCTAATATCATTGTGTTGGGCCCTTCTTCATCATTCTTATTAACTTTGCAATACCCCATTTTTAGTTACAACTCCCAAAAAAAATTCAACATTTTGCAACTTTCTTCCTTCTTTTTCTCTTTTCTTCATTTTTGTATATATATATATCCCTTATTTTCTTCTTTCTTTGAGCTCCCCCACACTTATCTTCTATTTCAACCCAATTTTTTTTACAAGCTCACATTCTCATTGAATTGTCTTTCAAGTTCTAATTTATTTTTTAGAACAAGGGTAGGATAATATTATATTTAGGCTAGGTAAGAAGATATGATTACCACAAAAAAAACCTTATTTAATGAAAGGATAAAACTGGCTCACTATAGGGGATGTTCTCTTGGAACATTACATAGGAAACAAGCTGATTTGGCCATGATGCTAGAAAGCCTAATTGCCATCATCATTTTTCAAGTGATGCTCAATCAGTTGTTCACCTCGACAGACCTTTGGAAGAGTTCTATTATTCAACTCCCACATGTCAAAACCTAAATGATAATTAAAGTGAGGGTATAAGAACTACCTATTTGATATGCTTGTCTCCATACCAAATAACATAGCTATTTCTGCAAAAAGAGTTAAGCAAATCATCATGAAAATATATCAACCAAATAATAACATCAAGGTCCAAAATAACACCTATCATCAAACACAACCATATCATTCATGCTCAATTCTCATCATAGAAGTTGGAAGAATACATTGGACTCAAAAATTGAAAAACTAGACACAAAAAAGCCAAAAAAAAGAAAAAAAATCAATATAATTCCTAAATCCTTACCCCCACACTTAATCCCTACATTGTCCTCAATATAAGCCTAAGCTACTAAAATAAAGAATTAAATGCAATAGGGTTGGATTGCTATAAGAAAAACAAAGCAAAATAAAAGAATTAAATAAAATAAAATTGGATAGAAAGAAAAGAGAATGAGAGTTAAAGAGATCAAATATGTGATTGTAGGCTCTTAAAGTCTTCTTTCCGTTCTGTTGGGTTACCTCCTAATAAGCTCTTTATTTAACATCCTTAACCCAACATCGCCTCTTTTTCACTCATCAAAATATGCTGACATTGTCATCATCCATCCAATCACCGTCTTATGATTTTGAAGCACCCGAATAAGTTTGTCCTCTTGTACATGAGTGAGGTCTTTAAGAATGCTAACTAGCGGTGTTTCTTTCTCACTCAAGTAGATAAATTTAAGATGGTCTCGGATTGGTTTAAGCTCCATTGTAGATGTTTGCACCACAGAAGATAAAAGCCTCTCACTAGATAATGGCAATTCAACATAAGAGACATTATACCTTGATTTTTTTGATAATAAATCTAGCACTTTTACATCATTTTCCACAATGCTTGCACATCTAGCTTCATTTCCTTCAAATCCTCCACTTGGAGATATTTTTTTCTAAAGCAACCTCCACTCCATCATTGGCAATCAACTTAATCATTTATTGTGGCTTGGGATCAATAATGTTAACTGCAAAAATAATATAACTAGGATATTTCGTGGCTTCAAAAATATCAAATTTTATAACCTCACCATCAAACTTCACAGTAAGGATGCCATCATAAACATCAATCTTAGCTCGAATTATCTTTATGAATGGTCTTCCCAAAAGAATGGGTGTAGAATTAGGGGATGTGTCATCCTCCATCTCAAGAACATAAAAATTAGCTAGGAAAACCAATTCATTCACCTACACAAGACATCTTCTACAACCCCTATAGGATAAGTATTAGATCTATCGACCAATTGTATGATAGCACCAGTTTCATTTAAAGTTCCTAGATTTAGAGAAGCATAAATAGAATATGGCATAACATTAATTGATGCTCCTAAATCTAATATGCATTTTTCAAATCTGGTCTTATTAATGGTACAAGAGATGGTGATAGTGCCCGAATCCTTATAGTTTAGAGGAAGTTTCTTTTGAAGAATTGCCAAAATATTTTCCCCTATACTTACTTTTTCATCCCCTCTCAACTTCTATATGTAGGTGCATAATGTTAGAGTAGTGCCCGACGTGCTAATTAGATTGAATGTCTTTTATACTCTTGTATTTGTAAAAACTCTCTTTCAAATCATATTCATGAGATAGGCAAATTTCTTTATCTTTAATTGCATATAGTAATTAGATAAAATTCCTAAACCAAACTTAGCTATGGGGCATGATTATGTATTTGATGGTGATCATGGAATATACCTCTATGGCTTTGGTCTTAAATTTTTTTCGAGTCGAGGGCTTCTTGAGATGCGACATCGAATAGCCCAATATACATGGCATGAGGAGAATGTCTTGCTCTATGGACATTATCGTAGTGATGCTTGTACACGTATGCAGGTGCTTGTTAAAGAACAAATGCATTGAACAGGCCTATTGGAAGTTCTTAATTAGAAATACTGTTTGTCGAAATAAGAATTTTCATGTTACGATAGTACACGATTAGTCCTTAGACTTGAGGCACAATGGTAGCCTTGTACATGTCGTGTTTCAATTTTATGTATCTTCTGATTGCCTAACGATCACAAAGGGGGTACATTAGATATTGCATTTTTTGGGTTTGCTATAATCGTAAGAGCATACGTAGCAGAAAATTAATTTTTTTATCAAACATAAATTTAACCCCTCAATTCAAAAATAATTTTAATGATCGTGCTTATTCAAGTGAATATATAAATAAATATTAAATTAGAATTAAACCTTTCGTGCACTCCGATTGTTGTAGGGAATGAAGCAATCAATTGTTTATCTTAAACTATCAGAACTCGCATGGATCCAAGTATCTCCTCTCTATCAGGTTCACAATACGGAAGAGCAACACCAATCAAAAGGATTTGCTAGTATCCTTTTAATTGTTTTCAAATATAGAACCATAGTAAATTTTCAAGACAATAAAGATTGATTCTTTAAGTTTTTGAAACAATAATATGAAAAGAATAATAAGAAACTGATTTTCTTTCAAAGAACAAGAAAATCAAGATTATAAGAAAATATTTTTCTTTTTCTTTCTTTTCTTTTTCTTTTCTTGGAGAGAAAAATAGAAGACTTGAACAAAATAATTTTTCCTTAAATTTTCTGAATTATTTTTGTAATTTTCATCCATAAGTATATATAGGACTAAAAATTTAATTTTTTTCCAACTCTTGGAGAGTTTGCCAATTTTTCTCCAAATAAATAATCTAATTACTTAATTAAATAATTTAATTTAACCTAAATTAAATAGAACCCTTAATTAATTAATTAATTTCCAACCATTGGATAAATTCTAAAATTAGAAATGTTACTTTCCATAAATGGATACCCAAACCTCACACTACTCACCTGACCAAATGTGATTTATGCATTATGTGTTAATTTTATATGCTACTTGCATTTATATTGACATTGCATATTTCATTTCTTTTAATATGATATTTTTGAATATTAAACTTAATTCTAAAGCTCTCGCATGGTATTAGTTATTGAATTTTCTAACCTAAGTGTTTGATTTTGTATTGAGATAAGAAGAAATTTAGGTATCAATATAGTAAATAGTGCTAGGTTACATGTGGTAACCTTAGGAGTGCGAAATGTGTCACCAAAAAGTTCATAGAAAGTGAATCGGTTCGATTATGAATTTTAATATTATATGTATATTTAAATCATATACTTGGGACAACTAGACATATTATACTATATTTTAAAAGTTATATAACTAGGTTCATAGGTTTGTAACACTATCAGTGCACAAACTTATCAATCGGGTAGGAATTGATGATTTTTCGGGTGAAGAACCTAATGAACTGACATAGAAATTACCTACGGGAATGAATGGTGACTAAGATAGGTTGAAACCAAATAATAATATGTGAGACACACAAGGGCTGCAAGAAAAGGGAGAAAATTAGATTTTACCATTACATGTCACCTCAAGCTTATACCACCTCATGCTTAGACTTTTCAAGCTAGCACCGCAACCTATTCTTCACTCATAAGCTAACAACCATGACTTGAACCTTCTTCTGCACTATTTCAGCTTCTACAGACATAGAAAAATCTATCTAAATAGGTCCTAAGTCATTCCAACCAAAGAAGGAGGCAAAACAAGCAAAGGGAAAGAGAAATAACCAAGTTCAAGTAGAAAACTGTGTAAGACGAGCTTAACCTACGGGTTTGGCATGACTTTTAGATTTATTTTGAGGTTTATTAGCTTATTAAGCTTTGAATATTATTTATAAATGTGTTAGGATGTTTATATATGGGTTAAGAGTATTGGAATAAATTGTCATCAGTTAGAAATTGAAATGGGCATGAAATTGAAGAAACACTCAAAACTGCCAAAGTAAGAATATATGTTTTGGTGTGCTGTGAAGGGGACTAAATTAGGGGACCTAGACCAATGCGTTTTGGAAACATGATGGCAAAATTATATTTTTCTACATATTATCTAAGTGTGGTAAGAAGTTGAGAGTGAATAAATATTCCTGAGGATGTCAAAAGCCTATGAAGCCTAATGTGGCAGTAAGGAAATTAGAAGGTGAAAATTTGTCCCATTTAATAACTTAGTATGTTTCAACCTAAACATGTTGCTATTGAGTTCTAACAATTAGGTACATATGATTAGAGTGATAATATTTCAACTACATGATGTTTACATGTGTTTAAAATGAGAAATTAAGGTATTTAAGGGACTATATTGGGTTCTAGTTTGTGAAAACTTGATTGTACCTGGATAGCTTGGTGTTTAAGGTTTTAGTATGAGATTTTGTGCTTTCAACTTGCCAAATTGGGAATGGTGCTTGATATTGGATAATATTACAGACTATTTTACATCTAAGGTTGGAGAGGAATACTAAACCAATCTAGACTAAGTCACCAACCAAGTGAAAGATGAGTAAAGATTCATTTGCAACTACAATGTATAGACATAGTAAATGTGTGATTTATATGTAATATCATAGATCATATGTGTATAGCAGAGGGCACACATTATTATCATTCATATCTATTGAGCATACATACATGGGCATTGACATGTGCACGCATTATATACGAGCATTGTGATAAATATTGCATTGCACGACATGATTCTGAGTAAGGAAAATATTTTGCTGACCACTACTAGTGCACCGAAGCATGCATGAATTTGCAGGTTCGTGTGCATAGATTTACATGCATGTGAGTATGCATGGATTTGCATGCTTATATCATTATTGGCCATTGGATTATGGCTGTATGCAGAACTCTTTTTCAGTGCATAGGATAGTAGCATTGGTCAAGGGCCCAAGAAAGAAATAATTTTGGGAGAAATATTTTGATGCATGGAATTGTATTGTGGGAAACATTTTGAGATGCATGACTTAATATTATAGATTATTCTTTGACATGCATAATCTTTACTTGCTCAGCGTTAGCTCATATAGTTTATGTATTGTAGGTGAACATGATGATGCTTGAAACATCTTTTACTGGCTAGACGGCTGTTGGAGCTCTTGCAGGTGTCTAAAGGAGTGTTGCAGAATACACACAAGGCTACCATCATGCCACAAGTTTGAGAACCAATCGTGTACTATCGCAACACAGAAATTCTTATTTCAACAGGTAAAGCCTCCAGCTAAGAATTTCTTGCGGGCCATGTTCAGTGTACTTGTTCCCAAATGATAAGTTGATTTTATACCAATAATTCATATACCTTTTGATTAACGTTTAGCTTGTTTTCAAGTATTTTTGCTGCTTTATAATGCATTTATTTTGAAATTTTATAGGTAATCACAAAATGAGAAGAAAATGGAGAGAAACCAAAAACTTTGTTTTAATGTTGAAGAATCTGATTGTGATGCTACTGATGGCAGTTTTCTTATTTCAATCATAACTCTTGCTCAAATATGATTTTAACTTGATTCTTGAACCACTAAAAATATAAGATATATATCTATAACTTCTATATTTACACAAAATCCAAATCTATTGATCTCAATGAGAAAAACTGAGTTCAAGAGTCACTACTTGGCTGAAATTTTCTACTATGACACATCATGGTATTTCAAGCATAACTATCTCCACAGATATTATATTTAGTTTATTCAAGTGCCTATGCAAATATAAGACACAGAATTATAATTTGTATGAACACATAAAAAGCCAGTTCAGAATATAAAGCAGCCAAAAATTGGTTTAAAGAGGCCATAGATGCTGAAGATAGAAAGTTCAGTGCCTTGCTGTGCTAGGCTATCCAGTTAGTGCCTACGCATTGCCATGTGGATAAAAAGGGAAAAAATGAATTTTTTGCCCTATTTAGGGCTTCTCCATATGATTTTAAGGACCCCAAAGAGCCTCCAAAGGCATTCTGGATGTGAGGAGCTATTCTTGGATAGAAGAAGTGCTACTGGACAAAAGGAGAAGTCATTCTTGGGAGAAAGCCATTCTTGGAGACAAGGAGAGCTTCAACCATTTCTTCCACTTCACAAATTGGTGAACAATTTTTATGCTCTTTCTTATGTATTTTTTGAAGTTATATTCATACATGATGCACTAAATATTTCTTTCTAGAGGATGATGTAACCTTATTTGATCCTATGTTTTGAATTCCAAATGATATTAGTTCAAGTTGTTCATCTTGTTTGTGTTATCTTGTTTTGGATAGCATCTTAATTATTTAGCGATTAATTGAGAGTGTTTGATGTATGAGATTCGATACTCGAGAGAGAAAAGATTATACATGATCATAATGATAGCATAACCTATGAATCATAGAGTTGAGAAGCTTGTGAAACCTTTGAAGTTTTGAAAAAAAATTCATTGAACTTTTGTAGAGTTTTATTCTTGAGTTTTTTTATAATAATATTGAAATTCATATTAGACCTCATAATCAATTCGATACTCAAAGAGAGGGAATTGATGAGCTTAGGAATTTTTAACTTACATGTGTTGTTAACTTGAATTGTTATGTTTTGGAAGAAAGAACATAGGTAATAATTAGGTGAGTCACTCCTCTAGAATTTGTTGCTCATAAAGTGTTCGTTTTATTACTTCTAAGAACTCCACTCTTGTCTTTGCATTTTTTTATCTTATTCTATTTTGTTTACCAATCATCACTTAATTTTTAAGATAAAATTGGGACTATTTGAACTACAATATTTGCTGTAATTTTTTATTACAATCCTTGTGGATACGATACTCAACTTACCATTGTATTAAAACTTGATACCGTGCACTTGTGGTTTGCAAAATATATCACAAATAAGTTTTTGGTGTCATTGCACTCTGACATTGCTCGACAACCGATTAATGCCAATAATTTTGAGCTCAAACCAGCCCTCATTAGCATAGTGCGACAAAATCAATTTGGTGGAGCGTGTTGAAGGATTCTAATGCACACTTAAGCCATGTTTTTGGAGATGCCATTAGACTACACTTATTTCCATTCTCACTCCAAGACAAAGCTAAGCTACGGTTACAATCTTTTGCACCATGTAGCGTACCAAGTTGGAATGACTTGATGCAAAAATTCCTTGCTAAGTACTTTCCACCAAGCAAGACACTTCAACTCAAGACTTAGAACCTCTATATGAAGCTTGGGAGAGGTTTGAAGATTTTCTAAGAAGGTGTCCTCAACATGGTTATGAGGACTGGCAGCAAGTACAATACTTCTACAATGGTTTGGATGGGTAAACTCAAACTATAATAGATGTTGTCACAGGTGGGACTTTGATGTCTAAGACCGCAAATGAAGCCCATATTTTGCTGGAGGAGATGACTATTAATAGTTATCAATGGCCTTCTGAGAGGTCTTCCATTAAAAAGGTTGCCAGTGTTCTTAAGATAGATTCATTTACACAATTAGCTGCACAAATTTCTACTCTTTCTAATCAATTTGCAACTTGGACTTCTAATGGAGCTTCTCAAAGAATGGAATCCATGGCATCCCCTAGCACTTCATTGATGGAAACCAAAGGTAATGAGCAGGTAAATTTTGTTAATAACCATAATTTTAATTTTAGGAGAAATCAATTACCGACTCACTACCATCCGGGGCTTAGAAATCATGAGAATTTTTTCTATGCCAATAATCAAAATGTGCTTCAACCCCTATCGTGTTACAACAATTCACCATATTCCACCCTCAAGTAGGTAAGGAAAATGCATCTTTGGAGGATTTGATTAGTACTTTCATTAGCGAGACAAGAGCCCAATTCAATTGGGATGAAACAAAGATAGACGACATTGAGACTCAGTTGGGGCAACTAGGTTCAAGTTTATGAGCTCAAATGAAATCAATGGAGACTTAAATTGGATAGCTTGCTATTGAATTTAATGCTAACAAATATAAAGGAAACTTTTCAAGTGATACGGAAATCAATCCAAGGGAGCATTTCAAAGCCATCCAACTTTGAAGTGGAACTGAAATCAAGAGTTCAAAAATGAAACATTCTATCAATGATGAGCCAATGGAAAGCACTTCTGGTCAAGGTCCTATGGAGGAACAACCAAAGGAAGAAGAAAGGTAATCAAATTAACAAACAGGGGCTGAGAAGCTAAAATCTACTTCTAACTTTGAAACTTCTAAATTTAATGTTCCCATTCCTTTTCCACAAAGATTTCAAAAGAAAAAGATTGATTCACAATTTGCAAAATTTTTGGAAATCTTCAAGAAAATTCATATTATATTCACTTTGCACTTGCTCTTGAGAAAATGCCCAACTATGCTAAATTCATGAAAGAAGTGAAGTCAAGAAAAAGGCGATTGGTTGAGTTTGAAACTGTGAATCTCACAGAAGAATATAGTGCCATTTTACAAAAAAAACTTCCTCAAAAATTGAAGGATCCAGCGTACCATAGGATGATCTTTATTTGATAAAGCTTTATGTGATCTTGGAGCAAGTATTAATTTGATGCCACTTTCTATTTTCAGGAAACTAGAAATTGAAGAAGTCAAGCCATCCACTATCACCTTACAATTGGTGGATAGGTTTCTCACCTATCCACTAAACCAATCTAGACTAAACCACCAACCAAGTGAAAGGTAAGTAAAGATTCATTTGCAATTACAATGTATAGACATAGTAAATGTGTGATTTATATGTAATATCATAGATCATATGTGTATAACAGAGGGCCTGTATTATTGTTATTCATGTCTATTGAGCATACATACATAGGCATTGACACGTGCATGCATTATATACGAGCATTGTGATAAATCTTGAATTGCATAACATGATTCTGAGTAAGGAAAATATTTTGCTGGCCACAACTAGTGCACTGAAGAATGCATGGATTTGCATGGTTGTATGCATGGATTTGCTGGTTCGCGTGCATGGATTTGCATGTGTGTGAGTATGCATGGATTTACATGCTTATATCATTATTGGCCATTGGATTATAGCGGTGTGCAGAGCTCTTTTCTGGTGCATAGGATTGTAGCATTGGTCAAGGGCCCAAGAAAGAAATAATTTTGAAAGAAATGTTTTGATGCATGGAATTGTATTGTGGGCATACCATTTTGAGATGCATGACTTGATATTGTGAATTATTCTTTGACATGCTTAATCTTTACTTGTTGAGCATTAGCTCATATAGTTTATGTATTGTAGGTGAGCACGACGATGCTTGTAACACCCCTTAACCTAACTGTAGAGCCTAAACAAACTGATACAGTTAAATCAAGAAATGTTAATTTTTCATCATTACTAGAGTTATGGTTTTTAATAAAAGTTTCTATTTTTAGCTATAAGAGAAAGAACATGAATCGTTTTAAATACACCATATACATATATCAAAACTGAATATATCTGTTTACAAAACCATAACAGAGTGGCTTATCTAAAAACAAAATAGAGTTTTCAAAATAAACTACAAAATAGGTCGAAGCATGACATATGAAAAAATCTCTGTCCGGCCGCTCTAGAGACTCAGTCAACCTCTAAACCTGTACATTTCCACCTGTATCACATAAATCTAATGAGCTAAAGGCTCAGTAAGATGAAACTGATGCAATAACAAATAACATATATGCACATCTCATAAATCATTAAATGCAATATTCTATTTAATAACTTTCATTCATAAATCATTCTTTAGGGCTCTTGAATTGTGGTACCTAACTAATAGCGATAGACCGTGGTTTTCGAAACCTGTTCATAATGATTGGCCAATAAGAGAACTAATACGGGGTTTCCATACCTGGTCTTTCAACCTTAGGTATTAGCCATATTCTATCTCATTCATTGTGACTTTTTTATACCGATTTTTCAACCTTAAGTATTTGCCATCATTTATTGGGTCTGCCGGTCCCTCCTGCGTCCCTTGTCTACCCAACCATCAATCAAGTACCATACTTTCTTTTTAAAAACCTCATTATATTCTTAATAGTGTCATGCTTCTTGAACCATAAATGCATCAAACATTACATCATTTGACAAATAATAACAATCATATTATAACATGAACAACATTATATGATTCTTGTGATACAGCAAATGAAAGTTTCAACTTACCTCAAGTCCACTTTATAGCAAGTGAAAAGACCAATTTCTTTGGAAGATAGGATGTGTTAAAGGCCTAACATAATTAAATCATGTACCATTTGATATCCTTTTTATAAATCATTTAGTTTATTCTAGTTAAAGTTCATATACACTTTTCAATCTTTTGTAAATGATTTTATATCAATTACATAACCTTAAAAATAATGCATACTCCATATTTTACTACTAATTCAAGACATTAAACATTAGGAAAATCATTAAATAACTAATAATTCAAACATAATTATTAGGACAACCCCTAAAATATGTACATAATCCAAATTAACATGACGTAAATTTGGTTCTAACTTAAATTGATTGTACCTTTCAATTAAGCAAACTAATTGCTATTGTTTTCAATCATTCAAAGAAACTTCCAAACACAATATAAGCATTACAAAATCAATAGAAACAAGTAAATTAAATAATTTCACAAGACTATCAATTTTGCTAAAAATGAGCTTAACTAGCTTGGTTTTTTTTTTTTTTTTTTGGCTTCAAGTGTAACTTACTTAAGTTTTCAATCATACAAAAATATACTAAAACATGTAACCATCCAAGATACTAAAAATTCATCATAAGAAACATTGATAAAGAATATACCTTGATTAAGTTGGAATTAAGCTTCAAAATCAATAGTTTTCAAGCTTAAAATGGTGGAAACTTGTTCTAGTTTGTGTTCTATGGATTCCTATGGATTGAATTCAATTTTTGTGAGTATGAGAGTGTAGAAATTTGGGATAAACTTAGGACAATAAGGGCTGGTCATTTTTGAGGTGCTTCCACAAGAAATATAGATGAAAATGATTTCTTTGACCTTTCAAAGAGAGCTAAGTGGAGGGTGATGATTGGTTGCATCATGCTTGGTGTCTTCTCATGACAAAAGCCATGTTGATGGGCTAAGGAGATGAAAAAAATTGATGCTTTGGTGTTATAATCAAGTGCAATGCGGCTTAGAATAATTCCATGCAACCTAGTCAACCAACCAATCAAATTGCACCATTTTGCATACTTTTAGTTCTTAGCCAAATGTAACATATTTCAAGTAATTATTTAGGTAATTAATCACTTAAGCATATAACTAGTATGGAGTAATACAAATAATTTATTTTATGGCCATTCAACACATCAATTTTCCTTAACCGAGATACCGAGCTTTTCATTGCAAAAAGGCACTTAAGGAATATGTTAAATCAAGAAACAAAAGTTTGATCTCATATTTCATATACTAATGCATGTTAAGCATAACTAGAGCATATAATAATAATTATTCAAGTTCGTGCAATCATGCTATTTGTATGCCATAATTCAATAATACATAGTTATTAGATACATATTCATGCAAGGTGTTTACTAATGGCTATGTAGGAGAGAATTGAGCATTATAATGCTTGAGGCATCTTTTGTTAGCTGGGCGACTATTGGAGCTCCTATGGGTATTTGAGAGAGTGTGTACATGGATGATGACCTGTTGGACTATTTTGTTAGCTTGTTATATTTTAAGTTTGTTGTATTATATTTTGATACTGATACTATATTTCACTTTTAAAACTTTATTGTAAAAAAAAAGTATGTAAATATTGTGGTCGTTGGGGGTGTAAACTTTTATATAAATATTGATCTTGCTATATACAGGACTTATGTGATAAAATATTTTAAACAGGGTTGTGCGTGTAAAAAGTGATTTATCCTTTCTTAAAGTGTTACAAAAAAAAAAAATCCATGCAGACATGTTCTATCATGTCAAATTATACTTTATTTATAGTTGTTGAGTAGTGGGTCTTATAGAGTGGTATCAGAGCCTAGTTTGAGATCTTGTAGACTATCCATTTACACAAACTTAGAACTTGTGCAGCACATCCACGCCGTTAAGTTTTACATTATCATATATTACATTAAATATTTTATGAATTATATTGGCCATATGTTGTCAAACTTGTATAAAACAACACTGCAAAATGGTAAGAACTCATGGTGAGAGCAGTGGTGGTACTAAAGCATAGATGAATGGGACACCCGCCCTAGTTAATGATCAAGATACCATGATTAACCAATTAACTGAGTTGATTGATTGACAGTCCAAACAAATTCAGTAACTGATTCGACAGAGGGATGATGGTGAGCAACCACGGGTGGAGGTAAACCAACGACGGGCGGAGTATATATATATGGTGGGAGAATGATTTAGGAGGCTAGATCCCCCAATATTTGAGGATGCTATTAATCCTACCACTGCAGAGGACTGGTTGAGGACCCTAGAAAACATGTTCCAGTACAATAGGGTGCTAGTAGAGGAGAGGGTAATGTGTGCCACTTTCATGCTTCGTGGTAGTGCAGGCTATTGGTGGGACATGATCAGCAGCATAGAGAACATTGCTACTATGAGCTCGGACAAATTCAAGGAGTTATTCCAAAATAAATATTTCACGGCCCCAGTTTACATGATGAAGATGAACGAGTTTATACAATTGCGATAAAGAGCAATAACTGTTGGGGAATATATTTGTAAATTTAAATAGATGTCCAGGTTTGCTACACATATGATCAGTATTAAAGCACTGAAAGTAGAGAGATTTCTAGAGGGTTTGAGGCCAGAGTTATACCAGGATGTGAATATGGCAGGTACTCAAGGGGTGACATTTTCACAAGTAGCTGAGAGGGTACTGGTGGCAGAACAGGCTGAATTAAGAATCGCTCTTGCACAGGAGGCTCGATAGCAGTTTAGACAATAGGGACAAAGACGGACTATAGGGCAAAAGAGGCCAGTCCAAATGTAGAGGCCGATCTAAATACTGAAGCTAGGATTTAAATTTTAAGGAGAACGAGGCCAACAACAAGAAAGTCAAAGTATGAGGCAATGGGTCAAACAAGAAAAAGCACTGATTCCAGAAGATGTGTATCATAAATATGGTAATTGACATATTGGAGGCTGTTCTATAGATACCAGGACGTGCTTTCGATGCAGAATGCCCGGACATATTGCTAAATTTTGCCCAGGTAAACAAAATCACATCGGCTAAAGAAATGTACCAGTCAAGGAGTTCACCATGACCAGGGCGGATGCAGAGGTAAATCCATCGGTGGTGAAAGGTAAATTTTATATTTCTAGTGTTCCAACACTTGTGTTATTTGATTTTGGAGCCACGCATTCATTTACATCCACTGAGTATGTGAAGAGGCTAGGTAGAATACCAGATGTAGCAAAAATCAGTTATAGTGTAATAGTCCCCTATGGAGATGCTAGACAAACTGATCGAATTTTGAGAGCTTGTGCTATACCTATTAAAGGTAGAGAATTACATGCTGATCTAATTATACTGGATATGAATGATTACGATGTTATTTTAGATATGGATTGGCTGTCAAAGTATGGGGTTACTATCGATTGTAAGGAAAACATAGTGACATTTCAACTTTTTGGGAAAGAGTTTTTCATATTTGCCAGCATTGTGAAGAATTTCAAATTCCATCTAATTTTAGCAGTGAAGGTACAATGATTACTCGATGTTGGTTGCGAAGGGTACTTGGTGAGTGTCATGAGCATTGAGGAACAACACCCACCAACTCTGATTGAAATACTAGTGGTGCGGGAATATACTGAAGTATTCCTAAATGATCTCCCAGGACTGCCACCAGATTGTGAAATAGAGTTTATTATCGATATACAACTAGGAAAATCTCTACTTTGTAAAACTCTTAACAGATTGGCTCCCTTGGAGTTGAAAGGATTGAAAGTATAATTGTAGGACTTATTGGACAAGGGATTTATTAAACCGAGCTTTTCATCTTGAGAGCGTCAGTTATGTTTGTACGTAAGAAGGATGACACCATGAGACTATGCAGTAATTATCGATAGTTGAACAGGGTTATGATTAAGAATAAGTATTCGTTACCCAATATTGATGATTTATTTAACCAGCTTCAGGGTGTCGCAATATTTTCAAAGATTCACTTACGCTCTAGGTATCATCAACTAAAAATAAAGAAAGAGGATATCCCCAAAATGGCATTTAGTACAAGATATGGGCACTATGAATTTTTGGTGATGCCGTTTGGATTGACTAACGCTCCAGGAGCATTCATGGATCTGATGAACAAAGTGTTTAAGGAGTTTCTGGATAAATTCATTATCGTGTTTATTGATGACATTCTAGTTTACTCCAAAACTAAAGAAGAGCATGCCGCACATTTGAGACAAGTACTGGAAGTCTTGAAAGTGAAGCAGTTATACACCAAATTCAAGAAATGCGAGTTCTAGTTGGATCTCGTGGTATTCATGGGACATGTTATATCAGGAGCAAGAATATTAGTAAATCCAAGTAAAGTTGACTGGATGCAACCTACTAATCCTTTGGAGGTGCGCAATTTTCTAGGTTTAGCTGGATATTACCAGAGATTCGTGGAGGAATTCTCCAAGATTGTTACCCCATTGACACAATTAACTAGAAAATAGACGATGTTTAGATGTACGGATATGTGTGAGCGAAGTTTTTAGGAGCTGAAAAAGAGGTTGACTTCAGCACCTATTCTCTCAATTCCATTAGATACTGGAGGATTCGTAATTTATAGTGATGTATCTAAGAAAGGGTTAGGATGTATACTGATGCAAAATGAAAAAGTAATTGCGTATGCATCTAGACAACTTAAAGAGTACGAAAAGAATTACCCCACATACGACTTGGAACTTGCTGGTGTAGTATTTGCACTTAAAATATGGAGGCATTATCTATATGGTGAACGGTGCGAGATCTATATGGATCTTAAGAGCCTCAAATACTTATTCACACAGAAAGACTTGAACATGCGGTAGCGGAGATGGCTAGAACTGGTAAAAGATTATGATTGTGTGATCAATTACCACTCCGGTAAAGCTAACGTTGTAGCTGATGCGTTGAGCTAAAGATCCACACAAAGTACAATAGCTATAGCTTTAATTCAGAAATCAGAACTGAATGAGTTGCAAAAAATAAATATAGAGATTTTATAGACAAGAGTAATAGAGGCAAAGTTGGCAGCCCTGATGCTTCAGCCTACGCTAATTGATAGGATCAAATAGGGGCAACGAGATGATAAATATCTTGTCAAGATGAGAAAAGATGTTGGTGCAGGGAAGTCTCCTAAATTTGAGATGACTCAGAATGATATTTTATAATTTAGAGGGCAATTTTGTGTGCCAAATATTGATAACATTCAGGAAGACATTTTAAAAGAGGCACATTCAACCTCTTCTTCAATACATCCAGGGGCTACGAAGATATATAGAAACTTGAAAATGAATTATTAGTGGTCGTGTATGAAAAAGGATATTGCTCAGCATGTGGAACAATGTCTAACATGTCAGCAGATAATGGCCGAATATCAAAGACCCGCAGGGACTTTGCAACCTATACTTATTCCAGAATGGAAATGAGAAAGGATCACCATGGATTTCATAACTGGTTTACCAAAGACTACTAAGGGTCATGATGCTATTTGGGTTATCGTTGATAGATTAACCAAGTCTGCTCATTTCCTTCCCATATGTTCTACCTATTCAATGTATCGCTATGCCCAATTATACGTTTAGGAGATTGTCAGACTTCATAGTGTGCCATTATCTATAGTTTTTGATAGAGATTTGAGATTTTTGTTTGCTTTTTGGAGGAGTTTACACAAAGCTTTGGGAACACAGTTATCATTTAGTACAGCATATCATCCTCAAATGGATGGGTAATCTGAACGAATAATACAGATATTGGAGGATATGCTTAGAGCCTGTGTATTAGACTTCCAAGGTCAGTGGAGTAAATTTCTACCTTTGGTGGAGTTTGCATAGAACAACAACTATCAGACTAGTATTGGAATGGTTCCCTATAAAGCATTGTACGAAAAAAATTGTAGGTCTCTGATACACTAGGATAAAGTTGGTGAGAAGAAACTTTTGGGCCCAAATATGATTCGAGAGATGACAGAAGCCGTGTTATAGATTCAACAAAGAATGTAAACTGCCCAAAATCGACAGAAAAGTTATGCAGATCGACAAAGAAGGGCATTGGAGTTTGCGATAGGAGATCAGGTATTTCTGAAAGTAGCACCAATGAAGGGCATCATGCGATTTGCGAAGAAAGGAACATTAAGTCCTAGATACATTAGCCCATTTGTGATTGAAAGAATTGGTGAAATTGCTTACAGATTGGATCTGCCAACATTTATGTCCCAAATACACAATATATTTCATGTGTCTATTATAACACTCCTTAACCTAACTGCAGAGCCTAAACAAGCTGATACAGTTAAGTCAAGAAATGTTAATGTTTCATCAATATTAGAGTTATGGTTTTAATAAAAGTTCTCATTTTTAACTATAAGAGAAAGAACTTGATTCATTTTAAACAAACTATATACATATATCAAAACTGACTACATCTGTTTACATAACCATAACAGAGCGGCTTATTTAAAAACAAAACAGAGTTTTCAAAATAAACTACAAAACAGCTCGAAGCATCGCATATGAACAAATCTCTATCCGACCGCTCTAGAGACTCAGTCAACCTCTAAACCTATACGTTTCCACCTGCATCACATGAATCTAATGAGCTAAAGGCTCAGTAAGGTGAAACTTATGCAATAACAAATAGTGTACATACCAATCACATAAATGATTGAATGTAATATTCAATTTAATAACTTTCTTTCATAAATTATTGTTTAGGGCCCTTGAAGTGTGGTACCTAACTAATAGTGATAGACCATGGTTTTCGAAACCTGTTCATAATGATTGGCCAATAAGAGAACTAATACGGGATTTTCATACTTGGTCTTTCAACCTTAGGTATTAGTTGTATTCTATCTCATTCATTGTGACTTTTCTATACCAGTTTTTCAACCTCAAGTATTTGCCACCATTTGTTGAGTCTGCCGGTCCCTCCCACGTCCCTTGGCTACCCGACCATCAATCAAGTACCATACTTCATTTTCAAAAATCTTATTATATTCTTAATATGTGATGCTTCATGAACCATAAATGCATCAAATATTACATCACTTGGCAAATAATAACAATTATATTAAAATATGAACAATATTATATAATTCTTGTGATACAGCAAATGAAAGCTTCAACTTACCTCAAATCCACTTTGTGGCAAGTGAAAAGACCAATCTCTTTGAAAGATAGGATGTGTTAAAGACCTAACATAATCATATCATATACCATTTAATATTCTTTTTATAAATCATTTAGTCTATTCTAGTTAAAGTTCATATACACTTTTCAATCTTTTATAAATAATTCCATATCAATTACATAACCTTAAAAATAATGCATACTCCATATTTTACTACTAATTCAAAACATTAAACATTAGAGCAACTATTAAATAACTAATAATTCAAACATAATTATTAGGGCAACCCCAAAAACATGAACACAATGTGAATTAAAATGACGTAAACTTGATTCTAACTTAAATTGATTCTAACCTTCAATTAAGCAAACTAATTGCTATTGTTCACAATTATTTGTAGACACCTTAAAACACAATATAAGAATTACAAAATTAATAGAAAAAAGTAAATTAAATAATTTCACAAGACTATCAATTTTGCTAAAAACTAGCTTAATTAACTTGGTTTTGGCTTCAAGTGTAACTTAAGTTTTCAATCATACAAAAACATACTAAAATATATAACCATCCAATATACTACAAATTCATCATTAGAAATATTAAAAAAGAATATACCTTGATTAAATTGGAGTTAAGCTTCAAAATTAACGGTTTTCAAGCTTAAAAAGGTGGAAACTTATTCTAACTTGTGTTCTATGGATTCCTATGATTTGAATTCAATTTTTGTGAGTATGAGAGTGTAGAAATTTGGGAGAAACTTAGGGGAATAAGGGATGGTCATTTTTGAGGTGCTTCCACAAGAAATATGGATGAAAATGATTTCTTTGACCTTTCAAAAAGAGGTAAGTGGAGGGCTATGATCGGTTGCAGCATGCTTGGTGTCTTCTCATTCCAAAAGCCATGTTTATGGGTTAGGGAGATAATAAAAATTGATGCTTTGGTGTTATAATCAAGTGCAATGCAGTTTAGAATGATTCCATGCAACTTAGTCAACCAACCAATCAAATTGCACCATTTTGCATACTTTTAGTTCTTAGCCAAATGTAATATATTTCAAGTAAATATTTAGACAATTAATCACTTTAGCATATAACTAGTATGGAGCAATACAAATAATTCATTTCATGGCTATTCAACATAACAATCTTCCTTAACTGAGATACCGAGCTTTTCATTGCAAAAAGGTACTTAAGGAATATGTTAAATCAAGAAACAAAAGTTTGATCTCATATTTCATGTACTAATGCATGTTAAAGCATAACTAGAGCATATAATAACAATTATTCAAGTTCGTGCAATCATGCTATTTGTGTGCCATAATTCAATAATACACATTGATTAGATGCATATTCATGCAAGATGCTTATTATTGGCTATATAGGAGAGAATTGGGCATTACAATCCTTCCTTATAAAAATTTTGTCCTCGAAATTTGACGTAATAAATAATTCTGGATACTTGCTTTGCATTTCTTCTTCTCTTTCGCACGTGGCCTCTTCTATAGAATGATTCCTCTATAGTACTTTAACAAGTTGAATCTTTTTCATTCTCAACTCTTTTTTCTTTTGATCCAAAATTTGCACTGGTTTCTCTTCATAAGCTAAATCAGGAGTCAATTCCAATGGTTCATAACTTAACACATGAGAAGGGTTTGAAATGTACTTTCTCAACATAGACACATGGAAAACATTGTGAACACTAGATAATGATGGAGGTAAGGCCACTCTATAAGCTTTATCACCAACTCTTTTGAGAATTTCGAATGGGCCGACATACCTTGGGCTGAGTTTTTCTTTCTTTCCAAATCTCATAACACCTTTCATGGGAGCTACTTTTAAGAATGCATGATCCCCAATAGCAAACTCTAGATCTTTTCTCCGTTTATTTGCATAACATTTCTATCTACTCTGTGCAATCTTCATTCTCTCTCGTATCTTCTCTACTACCTTAGCGGTATGTTGAACAATTTTTGGACCAAGTAGGCTTCGTTCTCCAACTTCATCCCAATGAAATAGAGATCTATATTTTCTTTCATATAATGCTTCATAAGGCGCCATTCCAATTGTTGATTGGTAGCTATTATTATAAGTAAACTCCACTAATGGAAGCTTTGCATCCCAACTCCCTTAAAAATCTAGCACACAAGCTCTTAACATATCCTCTAATATCTGAATAACCCTTTCTGATTGCCCGTCACTTTGTGGATGAAATGCTGTACTAAATACAAGTTTTGTTCCCATGGCACTATGTAAGCTCTTCCAAAATATAGATGTAAATATAGGATCTCTATCAGACACTATTAAAACTAGCACCCTATGTAACCTGACTATCTCTTTAATATATTGTTGAGCATACTGGTCCATATTGTATGTGGATTTCACTAGAAGAAAATGGGCTGATTTAGTTAATCTATCAACAATCACCCATATGGAATTATACCCCTTTTGTGTTCTAGGTAATCCAAGCACAAAGTCCATTGTAATGTGCTCCCATTTCCACTCTGGAATCAACAAAGGCTTCAACAACCCTGATGGTCTTTGATGTTCAATCTTAACTTGTTGACAAGTTAGACATTCAGCCACAAATTTTGCTATATCTCTCTTCATTTTAGGCCACCAATAATGTTGTTGTAAGTCCTTATACATTTTTGTGCTACCTGGATGTACTGAGTAAGGAGTAGTATGAGCTTTTTCTAAAATATCTCCTTTCATGGCTTTGTCAAATGGCACACACAGTCTCCCTTTATATCGAATAATCCCATCATCAGTAACAGAGAAGTCTGGCCTCTTTCCAGCCTCAATCATTCTTTTCAATCTACACAAATGCATATCCACCTTTTGACCTTCTCTAATTCTATCTTGAAGTGCAGGTCTCAACACTAAAGCTGACAATAAACACTTTTTCCCTTTAGGTACAATTTCAAGCTCTAATCTCTGCAAATCCAGTAATATTGACTTTTGTATAACAAAAAGAGAAGACGTGAATTTTTTGCTCAATGCATCTGCAACCACATTCGCTTTACCAGGATGATAGTTGATCACACAATCATAATCCTTCACAAGTTCTAACCATCTTCTTTGTCTCATATTCAACTCTTTTTGGGTAAAGAAGTACTTCAAACTCTTATGATCTGTGTATATCTCACACTTCTCACCATACAAATGTCTCCAAATTTTCAAGGCAAAAACCACAGCAGCAAGTTCCAAATCATAGGTTGGATAATTCTTTTCATATTCCTTCAATTTCCTTGAAGCATAGGCAATAACCTTCCCATTTTGCATCAAAACAACACCCAAACCATTTTTTGAAGCGTCGTTGTACACCACGAATCCACCAATTCTAGTTGGAATGGTAAGAACAGGAGTTGTAGTCAATTTATGTTTCAGTTCTTGAAAACTTCTTTCACAAGCATCGATCCACAAGAACTTCACATTCTTTCTTGTCAACATTGTCATTGGAGTTGCTATCTTTGAAAACCTCTGAACAAATCGTCGATAGTACCCTGCTAATCCCAAGAAACTCCTTACTTCTGATACATTTGTTGGTGTTGGCCACTTATGACAACTTCTACCTTGCTCGGATCAACAGAAATACCATCATTTGATACTACATGACCTAGGAATACCACTTGTTCAAGCCAAAACCACACTTCTTGAATTTAGCATACAACTGTTTTTCTTTAAGAACTTGCAGCACAATCTTCAAATGTTCTTGTGCTCTTCTTTATCATGTGAATAAATTAGGATATCATCAATAAACACAATCACAAATTTATCAAGATATTACTTGAACACCCTATTCATTAATCCATAAAAGCTGTAGGGGCATTGGTTAAACTGAAAGGCATCACTAGAAATTCATAATGTCCATACCTTGTTCGGAATGCAGTCTTTGGTATGTCTTCTTCCTTTATCTTCAATTGATGATACCTAGAGCGCAAATCAATCTTAGAAAATACAGATGCTCCCTGCAATTGATCAAACAAATCATCTATTCTTGGGAGTGGATACTTATTCTTGACTGTTATTTTATTCAACTCTCTATAATCAATGCACAACCACAATGTACCATCCTTCTTTTTCACGAAAAACACAGGTGCTCCCCAAGGAGAATAACTAGGGCAAATAAAACCCTTATCAAGCAATTCTTGCAATTGAACTTTTAACTCTTTCAATTCTATTGGTGCCATTCGGTATGGTGCTTTAGAAATAAGTAGTTCCTGGCATAACATCAATCACAAATTCGATCTCTCGATTCGGTGGTAGTATCGGTAAATCATCTAGAAATACCTCAAGAAATTCTTGAACCACATCTACATTTTCTAGCTTCAATTGTGCTTCAACTGAGGTGTCCAGAACACTTGCCAAATATCCAACACAACCTTTATTCAACATCTTTTGAGCTTTCAAATAGATATAATTGGTAAGGACTGTGAGAATGAGATACCATTAAACATAAACTGTTCTTCCCTAAGTGGCTGAAAAATCACAATCTTCTTGTTACAATCAATTGTTGCATGATATTTGGTAAGCCAATCCATACCCAGAATAACCTCAAAATTTGGCATCGGTAAAAAAACAGATCTGCATAGAGAGTCCTATCACTAATCTGAATAGAACAAGCCTTAACATTTGGTTGGAATCCATTTCTTTCCTGGATGGAACAGTCACACTGTACCTTACTTTTAATAAATTGGTGTAATGCTCAATTTTCTCACAAATGCAGTGATGCAAATGAATGCGTAGATCCAGAATCTATCAATGCAATTCAGGTATCCCAGAAATTAAAATAGTACCTGTGACTACGGAAGCATCTGCATCGGCTTGTTCTTGTGTCATTGCATACACTCTTCCCTAAACTTTCCCCTGCACTGTTGGGCAATCCTTTGCTATATGTCCAGGCTTTTTACACTTAAAGCAATGATTAGTACCACTATAGCATTCCCAAAATGATTCTTCCCACACTTAGCACATTTAGGCCTTTCAACTGTAGTAGAAGTCTGCCCAACTCTAGGACGCTTTTCATTCCCTTGGTTTGATTTTTGCTCTCCTTTCTTCCACTGATTCAGATTTGGGAGTGAATACTTGCTTCTTTTGTTGATGAAATTTCTCAATCTCTTTCTCATCTAAGTCAGCCATCAAAGCCTTGTCCACCAGTTCCCTGAACTCTGTTACTGAAGACATTCTCACATCTCTTCTAATTTCAGGATTAAGGCCCCTCAAGAAATGATCCATCTTCTCATTATTGTCTCTGGCGATGTATGGCACGTACTTGCAACCCTATTCAAACTTTCTCACATAATCACATACAGACATCCCTCCTTGTTTTAACTCCAAAAATTCTTTTACTTTAAGCGACCTAGCATCTCTGGTGAAATACTTATCATAAAATATTGTTTTAAACCTCTCCCAAGTTAGCTCTTCCATATTCACTGCAAGTTTAGCTCCTTTCTACCAAGTTCTAGCATCCTTCTTCAACAAGAAGATTGCACAGAGTACCTTCTCAACATCATCAATTCTTATGTAGTCAAAGATAGTATCCAATGATTTAACCCATTTCTCTGCAACCATAGGATCAGACCCACCAGTAAAATCAACAGTTTCTATCTTTCTAAACTTCTCATATACAGCCTGTGAAGGATCCTGTCGAGCTTGTGGTGGAGGAAGTCGCTGATTCTGTTCTTCAGTTCTTTGTTGCATATCTAGCAATTATTGTATCTGTTCACCATGCATTCTAGTTTGTTGTTGAATGAGATCAGTCAAATTGTCCACCACACTATGATTACCCTCATGATCATCCATTGTCTTCCTTTTTGGTGCCATGACCTGATATGCATTACCCAATCTCATTCCATTCATTAGCCAATAATAAATGCATAATCATGACAGTAACATGGAATGAAATATAATCAAATAAACAAAAAAGCAAATAAACAAGTAGTTGATCGAGTTTTCCAGCCAGGATGTGTTCATATGCCTTCTTCTATCTACAGGAACGACTAAACCTCCATTCTGATACCACAAACTGTAACACTCCATAACCTAACTGCAAAGCCTAAACAAGCTGATACAGTTAAGTCAAGAAATATTAATCTTTCATCAATATTAGAGTTATGGTTTTAATAAAAGTTCTTATTTTTAGCTATAAGAGAAAAAACTTGAATCGTTTTAAACACACCATATAAATATATCAAAATTGAGTACATCTGTTTACAAAACTATAATAGAGTGGCTTATTTAAAAATAAAATAAAGTTTTCAAAATAAACTACAAAACAGCTCGAAGCATGGCATGTGAACAAATCTCTGTCTGGCCGCTTTAGAGACTTAGTCAACCTCTAAACCTGTATATTTCCACCTGCATCACATGAATCTAATGAGCTAAAGGCTCAGTAAGGTGAAACTGATGCAATTACAAATAGCGTCATACCAATCACATAAATGTTTAAATGCAATATTCAATTTAATAACTTTCTTTCATAAATCATTCTTTAGGGCCCTTGAAGTGTGGTACCTAACTAATAGTGATAGACCGTGGTTTTCGAATCCTATTCATAATGATTGGCCAATAAGAGAACTAATACGGGGTTTTCATACTTGGTCTCAACCTCAGGTATTAGCTGTATTCTATCTCATTCATTGTGGCTTTCCTATACCGGTTTTCAACCTTAAGTATTTGCCACCATTTATTGGGTTCGCTAGTCCCTCCCGCATCCCTTGGCTACCAGATCATCAATCAAGTACCATACTTCATTTCAAAAAACCTCATTACATTCTTAATATGTCATACTTCATGAATCATAAATGCATCAACCATTACATCACTTGACAAATAATAACAATCATATTAAAACATGAACAACATTATATGATTCTTGTGATACAGCAAATGAAAGCTTCAACTTACCTCAAGTCCACTTTGTGGCAAGTGAAAAGACCAATCTCTTTGAAAGATAGGATATGTTAAAGGCCTAACATAATCAAATTATGTATCATTTAATATCCTTTTTTAAATCATTTTGTCTATTCTACTTAAAATTCATATACACTTTTTAATCTTTTGTAAATAATTCCATATCAATTACATAACCTTAAAAATAATGCATAATTCATATTTTACTACTAATTCAAGATGTTAAACATTAGGACAACCATTGAATAACTAATAATTCAAACATAATTATTAGGGCAACCCCTAAAACATGAACACAATGCGAATTAAAATGATGTAAACTTGATTCTAACTTAAATTGATTCTAACCTTCAATTAAGCAAACTAATTGCTATTGTTCAAAATCATTTATAGGCACCTTAAAACACAATATAAGCATTACAAAATTAATAGAAATAAGTAAATTAAACAATTCCATAAGACTATTAATTTTGCTAAAAATTAGCTTAATTAACTTGGTTTTGGCTTCAAGTGTAACTTAAGTTTTCAATCATACAAAAATATATTAAAACATGTAACCATCCAAGATACTACACATTCATCATAAGAAATATTTAAAAAAGAATATACCTTGATTAAGTTGGAGTTAAGCTTCAAAATTAACGATTTTCAAGCTTAAAAAGGTGGAAACTTGTTCTAGCTGTGTTCTATAGATTCCTATGGATTGAATTCAATTTTTGTGATTATGAGAGTGTAGAAATTTGGGAGAAACTTAGGAGAATAAGGGCTGGTCGTTTTTGAGGTGCTTCTACAGGAAATATGGATGAAAATGATTTTTTTGACCTTTCAAAGAGAGGTAAGTGGAGGGCTATGATTGGTTGCATCTTGCTTGGTGTCTTCTCATGTCAAAAGCTATGTTTATGGGCTTGAGAGATGACAAAAATTGATGCTTTGGTGTTATAATCAAGTGCAATGCGGTTTAGAATGATTCCATGCAACCTAATTAACCAACTAATCAAATTGCACCATTTTGCATGCTTTTAGTTCTTAGCCAAATGTAACATATTGCAAGTAAATATTTAGGCAATTAATCACTTTAGCATATAACTAGTATGGAGCAATACAAATAATTCATTTCATAGCCATTCAATACATCAATCTTTCTTAATCGAGATATCGAGCTTTTCAATGCAAAAAGGCACTTAAGGAATATGTTAAATCAAGAAAAAAAAGTTTGATCTCATATTTCATGTACTAATGCATGTTAAAGCATAACTAGAGCACATAATAACAATTATTCAAGTTCGTGCAATATACTATTTATGTGCCATAATTCAATAATACATATTGATTAGATGCATATTCATGCAAGATGCTTATTATTGGCTATATAGGAGAGAATTCAGCATTATATCTATGCTAAAAATGTATTGCTAATCCCTCTCACATTCTAAAGAATGAACTAATGGAATTAAAACAGATTTAAGCTACGAAGAAAAGCATGTACATATTTTGTTACACAAGTGAAACAACTGAGAAATTAACAGATTCTATTGGTTAAAGTGTTATGGAGAAACCAATTAGTAGAAGAGGCCACTTGGGAAAGGGAGGATGAAATGAGAACTAAGTATCTTGAACTTTTTCGGTAAGTGAAATTTTGGGGATGAAATTTTTATAAGAAGAGAAGGATGTGATACCCGAACCTCTCGCTACTCACCTGGACAAATATGATTCATGTATTATGTGCTAATTTTATATGCTACTTGCATTTATATTGACATTGCATATTTTATTTCTTTTATACGACATTCTTGAATATTGAACTTAATTCTGAAGCTCTCGCACGGTGGTAGTTATTGAATTTCCTAACCTAAGCGGTTGATTTTGTATTGAGATAAGAAGAAATTTAGGTATCAATATAGTAAATAGTGCTAGGTTACACGTGGTAACCTTAGGAGTTCAAAATGTGTCACCAAAAAATTTATAGAAAGTGAGTCGATTCGATCATGAATTTTAATATTATATGTATATTTAAATCATACACTTGGGACAAATAGACATACAATACTATAATTTAAATGTTATATAACTAGGTTCATAGATTTGTAACACTATCGATGCACAAACTTATCAATCGGGCAAGAATCGATGATTTTTTGAGTGAAGAACTTAATGAACGGATATAGGAATTAGCTACAGGAATGAATGGTGACTAAGATAGGTTGCAACCAAATAAGAATATGTGACACACATAAGATTAGGGCTGCAAGATAAGGGAGAAAATTAAATTATACCATTACATGTCACCTCAAGCTTATGTCACCTCATGCTTAGACTTATCAAGCTAGCATCTTAGTCTATTATTCACTCTTAAGCTAATAGCCACGACTTGAACCTTCTTCTGCACCATTTCAGCTTCTAAATACATATAAAAATCTCTCTAAAGAGGTCATAAGTGATTCTAACCTAAAAAAGGAGGCAAAATAAGCAAAGAAAATGAGAAATAACCAAGTTCAAGTAGAAAACTGTGTAAGGTGAGCTTAATCTACGGGTTTGGCATGAATTTCAGATTTATTTTGAGGTTTATTATCTTATTAATCTTTAAATATTATTTATAAATGTGTTATTATGTTATTAGATAGGCGTTGGTGCACAAAGAAAGGGTTTTTTGGTTGCAAATACTTGATAGAAAATACTTGTGCTAGAAACTATCACGTTGTTGTATTCTTGTGTTTTAGACTTCAAAAGTGTATGGTATGTTGAATAAAATACGCAATTATCATCATATACATGTTTATACATGAATAAGAGTATTGGAATAAATTTTCATTAGTTAAAAATCAAAATTGGGCATAATATTGAAGAAACACTCAAAACTGCCAAAGTAAGAATATCTGTTCTGGTGTGCTGTAAATGGGACTGAATTAGGGGACCTAGACCCATGAATTTTGAAAACATAATAGCGCGATTATATTTTTCAATATGTTATCTAAGTGTGGTAAAAAGTTGAGAGTGAATAAATATTCCTAATGTGGCAAAAGTCTATGAAGCCTAATGTGGCAGTAAGGAAATTAGAAAGTGAAAATTTATCCCATTTGATAACTTAGTATGTTTGAGCCTAAACATGTTACTATTGAGTTCTAACAATTTGGTACATATGATTAGAGTGATAATACTTCAACTACGTGATGTTTACATGTATTTAAAATGAGAAATTAAGGTATTTGAGGGGTTATATTGGGTTCTAGTTTGTGAAAGTTTGATTGTTACCTAGATAGCTTGGTGTTTAAGGTCTTAGTATGAGATTTTGTGCTTTCAACTTGCCAAATTGGGCATGGTTCTTGATATTGGGTAATATTACATGCTATTTTACATCTAAGGTTGGAGAGGAATACTAAACCTATCTAGACTAAGCCACCAACCAAGTGAAAGATGAGTAAAGATTCATTTGCAACTACAATGCATAGACATAGTAAATGTGTGATTTATATATAATGTCATAGATCATATGTGTATATCAGAGGGCACGCATTATTGTCATTCATGTCTATTGAGCATACATACATGGGCATTGGCATGTGCATGCATCATATACGAGCATTATGATAAATCTTGAATTGCATGAAATGATTTTTGAGTAAGAAAAATATTTTGCTGAACACTACTAGTGCACTAAAGCATGTATGGATTTGCATGCTTATATCATTATTGGCCATTGGATTGTGGCAGTGTGCAAAGCTCTTTTTCGGTCCATGCCATAGTAGCATTGGTTAGGGCCCAAGAAAGAAATAATTTTGAGAAAAATATTTTGATGCATGGAATTGCATTGTGGGGATAGCATTTTGAGATGCATGACTTGATATTGTGAATTATTCTTTGACATGCATAATCTTTACGTGTTGAGCATTAGCTCATATAGTTTATGTATTGTAGGTGAGCACGACGATGCTTGAGGCATCTTTTGCTGGCTGGGCGACTGTGGGAGCTCAAGTAGGTGTCTGAGGGAGTGTACATGGATGATGACCTATTGAGCTATTTTGTTGGCTTGTTATATTTTGAGTTTGTTGTATTATATTTTGAGACTGATACTATATTTCACTTTTAAAACTTTATTGTAAAAAAAATGTAAATATTATAGTCGTTATGGGTGTTGTGCTTTTATATAAATATTGATCCTGCTATATACAGGACATATGTTACAAAATGTTTTAAACAGGATTGTGTGTGCAAAAAGTGATTTATCCTTTCTTAAAGTGTTACACACACAAAAAAATATTCCATGCACACAAGTTCTATTATGTCAAATTATACTTTATTTATAGTTGTTGAGTAGTGGGTGTTACATGATATTTTTGTTAATTGCAATGACAAACATAACCTAAGTTGAATGACCTGAGCTTGTGTGGTTGTTGCTTAGATCAATTCATCTTTCTTGTTTTAATAAATCCATTGAATTAAATCTAGAGAGCTTGATCTAGGTTATTTGATGGGTAGAGAATTAGGTAGAGAGCTTGTTCTACCTAACGAGCAACTAAGGAAAGATTGGGGTAGTAGAGCTTGTTATGACAATTTCAAAGGCAAGTTGTTAATAATATTGATATGAAATTAGTGCCGGTGAAGAAAACCTCAGCCTACTTTAATCGCTTGTTGCTTGTTGTCTTGATTTTGATTGCTTTGTATTTTAATTAGTTGTAATTTCTACGACCTAGTTAATCAACTAGTCCCCCTCCTAACCGTTTTTTATTTTTTTTAGAGTTTAATTGTTGAGTCTTAGGTTTTAGTAATTTTGAAGTGAAATTTCTTAGTTGTTAGTCGATAAGTTAATTAGTTATCTTTAATCCTCGTGGAATTGACTCTTACTCGCTCTATACTAATTAAAAATTTATTGAAGAGTAAGATTTAAATTAGTAGGCCTATGATAAGTGCATATTTTGATATATTTTTATATCAAATCCTTTATACTTTTCTTGCTTTATTCTTGTTAATATTCTTGTTTTATTAATGTTTTGTGTTAGGGAATAAATGGAAGCATGTTTTCAGACTTGTGCAGTTTTTGTAATTTGAGCATAACTTCATGATCAAAAGCTCTATGACCTGAAGCTTGTTTCATTTGAAAGCCAAGAGATAGAGGTACAACTTTTATGTTGGAGGCTCAGCTAATTCAGTGTTGATGATAGCAGAAAATTCATCCAAGTAGTTGCACAAAATGGATCCAAAATTCGGATCAGAGTTCAGCCCAGTATTGACTTATTTTACCAATTCGGTTATATATCTTGAGCCCAAATTTATTTTGGTCTAAATTCAGATATGTTATACCCAAGAGGTAAATAAACAAGTTTTCTGAAGACAAGATGGTGTGAAAATGTGTCAAAATGGTAAAACCATAGGCTGCAAGTTGCTGCTGATGTTACAGGGCGGCTCTTGGACATGACTCGGTAATTTGACCATATCTCCTTCATCCGATCACCAAATTTGACAAAAGATATATGAAAATATATCAGCGTTGAAAGATCTACAATTTTTATTCTTCACGTATCTTCAAAATCTGGCTGTATCTGACCGAAAAATGTAATTCAATTCAGTGGATGAGAAATTTGTGTAACAACTTACCAACTCTTGGCAACTAGCATACCACTTGATTAACCCCTCCATTATTTGTTTGGCCTCTAGCTTACTCCAAGTACTATAAATAGGCCATGTATTAAGCTTGTAAGAGGAAGGGGGGAAAAGGGTTTCTTTAGGCTAAGTTATCTAGTTTGTATGTTTTCTAGTAGTAATAGAAATGCATTCTCTAGTTTCTCTTATATTTTTAGTCTTTGTTACTTTTATTATGTCTTTCTAAATTTCATTTTGCTGAGGAAAAAGGGTGAATCTCTTGATGGAGGAAGAGAAATGGTTATAAGGGTAGAAATTGTTTAAGTATGTTGTATTATTATTATTATTTTTGATCTAAACCCTACTTGTTTTGTGGTGATTCTTGATTTATGTATCTCCAATGGCACAACAAATACTTGGGTTCATTTAGCTTATTGTACGGTTTTACCCCACCGACTGCTAATGTGAAACCTTGATTTGTTGTTGACGAAGGAGTACATAAATGCTTGATCCCATAAATAAGTGTTGGCGTTAAGAGATAATTTGCAATAGTAAGACAATATCATGATTACCTTATTGCATGAGTTACTTGATAATATCTTCCCATTGGAACCTTCATTATGTATGGATTCCAATTGTGGCAATTAATAGAGGTAAAAAGAATAAATAACCATTTCTCTATCCAAAACTCAAGAGTGGATCCCTAATCCTCAGTACTTTTATTACTTCGGTTTTTCTTTAGTTACATCATACATTAATTGTTCATATATTTTGATTCACATAAACTCCATCTTTTTAGAAATATAAACTTGAATTCTTCAAACAACTTCCCTGTGGATCGACCTCGGACTCACGAGAAATTTATTACTTACTACAACCTGCACTTGGGTTTGCAACCTTAAAGTTGTAGCAAGTTTTTGGCGCCGTTGCCGGGGAAGGCAAGGTAAGTATTCAGGTTTGTTAATATTTTTCCTTTGTAAATATAGTTTGTTTATTTTCTTTATGGATATATGGTTATATGGTATCGTAGTCATAATTCTCGACGTTTAGTAAGAAATAATTACGAAACTTTGTTTGGAAATTTGTTTGAATCATCTCCACACACTTCCACCATGGCTGAAAATGAAAGTGTCCAGGATGAAAATGAGAATCAACAGGTGCGTACCATGCGTTATTACTTGCAACCTCCTCGAAATTCTTCTCCTTCTTGTTTCATTTTTCCTCTAAATGCAAATAATTTTTGATTCAAGTCAGGTATGATCCCTTTACTTCCTAATTTCCATGGTTTAGACTCTGAAAGTCCTTACTTGCATTTAAAAGAATTTGATGAAGTATGTGCCACTTTTGATGATCAAACTTGCACAAATGAGATTGTTAAGCTCAAATTATTTCCTTTCTCTTTAAAAGATAAAGCAAAAAATTGGCTTAATTCTTTAAAACCTAGGTCAATTGGCACTTGGCAAGAAATGCAAGCTGAATTCTTGAAAAAATTCTTTCCAACTCATAAAACTAATGCTTTGAAAAGACAAATTCAAAATTTTTCTCAAAATTCGAATGAAGTTTTCTTTCAATGTTGGGAAAGATTTAAAGATTTGTTGAATTCATGCCCACATCATGGTTTTGAAAAATGGCGCTTAATTAGTTTCTTTTATGAAGGTTTAACTCCTGAAACAAAACAATTTGTTGAAACAATGTGTAATGGTGAGTTTCTTGATAAGGAACCTGATGAAGCCCTAGAATATCTAGATCATTTGGCAGAAAACTCTCAATCATGGCATAGTGTTAATTCTTACGAAGGTTCTATTAGATCTAATCTTGCTAATAGTAATAAAGGAAAATATTACCTTAGCCAAGAAGATGATCTAAATGCTAGGCTTGCTAGTTTAACAAGAAAAGTTGAAGCCATGGAACTTAAAAAAGTAAAGGAAATCAAATCTGTGCAAGAGGAAGAAGTTTGTAGCAATTGTGAATTTTGGGGCACTCCACCAATGAATGTCCAAACCTTCCAGTACAAGCAAATTTTATGAACACATTCAAAAAACCTTTTCATTCTCCATATTCTGAAACTTACAATCCACAATGGAGAAATCATCCCAATTTCAGTTGGCGAGATGATAACCGTGCCCAACCACCGCATTCACAAAAACCACAAAACTTTCATTCTTATCCACTCCACATACAAAATCCATTGAGGAGACTTTGCAAGCATTTATGCATGAACAAACAAACATCAATAATCAGACTTCACAAGCTATCAATGAGATCAGAAGCACACTTTCAACACTGACAACTTCTTTGCGTACTCATGAAAAAGGTAAATTTCCTGCTCAACCTCAACCTAATCCTTCTACTCAGTGTCATGTTTCTTCTTCAGGTGAAAATGCAGTCAAGGAGGCTAATTCAGTTACAACTCTTCGGAATGGAAAAGTTGTTGACAAGACTATTCATCCCAAGGAGAAAGTTTCTAATCCACCTCCAGAAATGAAAAATGGAAATAGTCTTGACGATGAAGGTAAGTTTGAAGAAGGTAAGCGTGAAAATGATGAAAAAGAAAAATATTTACCTCCAGCACCCTTTCCTCAAAGATTGCAAGCAACTCAGAAATTGAACTCAAATGCTGAAATTTTTGAAATTTTTAAACAAGTCAAGATTAATATTCCATTATTGGATGCAATCAAGCAAGTTCCACCTTATGCCAAATTTTTGAAAGATTTGTGTACAATCAAAAAAAACATCATGTACAAAAGAAGGCATTTTTAACTGAAAGTGTTAGTTCAATCATTCAACAATTCACTCCACCCAAGTACAAAGATCCAGGTTGTCCAACCATTTCATGTATCATAGGAAACACTAGAATAGAGCGTGCTTTGCTTGATCTTGGTGCTAGTGTAAATCTTCTACCTTTCTCAGTTTATGAACAGTTAGGTTTGGGAGAACTTAAAACAACTTCTGTTGTACTCCAACTAGCTGACCGTTCGATTAAAGTTCCAAAGGAAATAGTAGAAGATGTGTTGGTACAAATTGATAAGTTTTACTTTCCAGTTGATTTCATTATTTTGGACACAGAGCCTGTTGCACAAACACATACACAAATTCCTATCATTTTGGGTCGTCCTTTTCTTGCAACTTCAAATGCTTTGATCAATTGTAGAAATGGTATTTTGAAGTTATCATTTGGAAATATGACTTTGGAACTAAATGTGTTTAATGTTTGTATGCAACCTGCAGAAGATGTCGAAGTACATGAAGTGGATTCAATTGAGGAACTTGTTCATGAATACTTTACTACTACTAACTCTTCAATTCTTTGGAGACTTGTTTTGAAAGTGAAAGTATTTATAAAAAGGAACACACTAATACTATCTCTGAATTTTTGCAGGTACAAGAAAAATATTTTTGGAAGCCAAGGTTCGAAGAACTTTCATCATCAACAGTAAAATCTATTCCATCAAGTATTAAAGCTCCCGTGGTTGAATTGAAACCTTTGCCAGTTAATTTGAAATACTCTTTTTTGGGTGAGAATGAACTTTTCCAGTAATAATTTCTTCCAAACTCGATGCATATCAAGAAGGTAAGTTGATCGAAACTCTGAAAATGCATAAGAATGCTTTAGGATGGACCATTGCTGATATTAAAGGTATTAATCCTTTCATTTGCACACATAACATCTATCTAGAGGAAAATGCTAAACCATCTAGAGAAATGCAACGAAGGCTAAATCCTAATATGAAAGAAGTAGTAAGAAATGAAGTCATTAAACTCTTAGATAATGGAATCATTTATTCTATTTCTGATAGCAAATGGGTAAGTCCTACTCAAGTTGTACCTAAGAAATCTGGAGTTACTGTAGTCAAGAATGAGAATGATGAATTAATTCCAACTAGGACTGTTACTGGTTGGCGAATGTGCATTGACTATAGAAAACTCAACTCAGTTACTAGAAAAGATCATTTTCCATTACCTTTCATGGATCAAATTTTAGAAAGAGTTGCAGGACACGAATTTTATTACTTTTTAGATGGATATTCTGGATATAATCAAATTGCAATTGCACTTGAAGATCAAGAGAAAACAACTTTTACATGTCCTTTTGGTACTTTTGCATATCGAAGGATGCCTTTTGGATTATGTAATGCACCAGCTACATTCCAACGATGCATGCTTAGTATTTTTAGTGACATGGTTGAATGTTTTCTTGAAGTCTTCATGGATGATTTTTCTATTTTTGGTAATTCATTTGATGATTGCTTATCTAATTTAGAAAAGGTTTTGATCAGGTGTGAAGAAAAGAATCTTGTGCTCAATTGGGAGAAATGTCACTTCATGGTAACAACTGGTATTGTTCTTGGACATTATATCATCAGAAGGTATTGAGGTTGATAAATCTAAAATTGAGTTAATTGCCAATTTGCCAACACCAAAGACTGTGAAGGAGATTAGATCATTTTTAGGACATGCTGGTTTTTATAGAAGATTTATCAAAGATTTTAGTATAATATCTAAACCTTTGTGTAATCTTCTAACAAAAGACACTATTTTTGAATGGACTGAAAACTGTGAAAATGCTTTTGTTAAGCTTAAAAGCATGCTTACATCTGCTCCAATCATGCAGCCTCCAGATTGGACTTTACCTTTTGAAATAATGTGTGATGCTAGTGATTATGCTGTTGGAGCTGTCTTGGGACAAAGAAAAGATAAAAAACCATATGTTATTTACTATGCAAGTAAAACTTTAAATGGTGCTCAATTGAATTATACAACAACTGAAAAAGAATTACTTGCTGTAGTTTTTGCATTGGACAAATTTCGATCTTATCTTGTTGGCTCACCAATTGTTGTTTTCAGTGATCATGCAGCTTTGAAATATCTTTTGTCAAAAAAAGATGCTAAACCAAGACTGATTAGGTGGATTCTCTTACTCCAGGAATTTAATGTTACTATTCGAGATAAAAAGAGTAGAGAATGTAGTGGCTGATCATTTGTGAGACTTGTTTGTGATGACTCATTTCAAACCACACCTATTAATGACACTTTCCCTGATGAACAATTATTTAACGTTTCTATTTTACCTTGGTTTGCTGACATTGTTAATTTTCTTGTGACAGGAAAGATGCCATCACATTGGAACTCTCAAGATAAAAAGAAGTTTTTGACTGAGGTTAAAAAATTTATTGGGATGATCCATACCTATTCAAATATTGTCGGATCAAATCTTTCGAAGATGTGTGCCTGACAATGAGATAGGTAATATTGTCAAATTTTGTCATTCAAAAGCATGTGGTGGTTACTGCAAAAATCTTGCAATGTGGATTTTATTGGCCAACTCTTTTCAAAGATACTTACACTTTCTGCAAAAATTGTGAAAATTGTCAAAAGTTAGGGTCCCTTTCAAAGAGAAATATGATGCCCCTACACCCTATCCTAGTGATTGAAATCTTTGACTGTTGGGGTATTGATTTTATGTGGTCATTTCCATTATCATTTGGTTTTCTTTACATATTGGTTGTCATAGATTATGTTTCAAAATGGATCGAGGCAATTCCTTGTCGAAACAATGATCACAAAATAGTGATAAAATTTTTGAAAGAAAATATTTTAAGTCGATTTGGAATTTCTAGATCTATTATCAGTGATGGGGGAAAATATTTTTGTAACAAAGTTTTCGAAACTTTAATGAAGAATATGGAATCATACATAAAGTTTTCGAACTTTAATGAAGAAATATGGAATCATCATAAAGTTGCAACCCCTTATCACCTCAGACAAATGGACAAGTTGAACTTGCAAATAGGGAGATAAAATAAATTTTGGAGAAAACAGTTAACCCAAACCGTAAAGATTGGTCTCTTAGACTTACCGATACACTTTGGGCATATAGAACTGCTTTCAAAACATCATTAGGCATGTCTCCTTATAGGATAGTTTATGGAAAACCTTGTCATTTACCTGTTGAACTTGAACATAAAGCTTATTGGGCAATCAAAAATTTAACTTCAACCTTGATGAAGCTTCAAAATTGCGCAAATTGCAAATCAATGAACTTCAAGAACTGAGAAATGATGCATATGAGAATTCTAAAATTTATAAAGCAAGAATCAAAGATTTTCATGATAATAAAATTTCAAGAAAAATATTTGAGGTTGGTCAAAAGGTTTTGCTTTATAATTCTCGATTGCATTTGTTTCTCGAAAAATTGAGATCAAGGTGGAGTGGTCCTTTTGTTGTAAAAAAAGTATATCCTTATGGGGCAATTGACATTGAGAATCCTAGAAATGGTAACATATTTAAAGTAAATGGACAAAGAGTTAAACCATTTCTAGAAAATTAATTTTCACAAGAGGAAATTCTTTTTCTTTCTAACCTTTGTTATGATTAGTGTTGTATATACTCATTTTTCTCTGACATTATTTTTTTTTTCTTCTTCTTTTATTTTTTTCTTTTTCCAGTTAAATGGCGGATAATGGTACTCCGTGGCTATAAAAGTCGGACTTGTCAGTTTCCCAAATAACTGAAATCTTTGTACAAATTTTCTTTGCTTTTCTCATTCTCTTTTCTTGTTCTTTTCAAAATGGGTGACATTTTTCTAACTCTCAAGAAGCGATTTTCTTTTCTTCCTAAAAATGTAATTTTGAAAATTTATAAAATCAGGATTGATTGAAGATTGAGGATGCTTATGCACAAGGGCATCCCGGAGGACATACGATGGATAATTGAAGCAAAGGTAAGGGCAGGTGAGTTTTCACATGAGTTTCCAGATTTGCTTACTAGATACATGTCTGGTTTTGGTAAAAGTACATATTCAAAAAATGAAGGGCGGAAAAAATGAAAGTTTGTCATATTTGTGCTAGATGGACTTGCAACACAAAGTGTCGTTCTTTAGGAATGGTCTCTAAAAATCGAGAAGATAAACTTAAATTCATTATGAATGGACTGAGTAAGGAGTCTTTAGATCATATTATATTGACTCTTGAGACGCATTCATGTGGATTGTTACAACGTGCAATTCTTGATTTATGGGATCATTTTCGAAATGAATATGAGCTTTATAGTCTTGGAATCTGACATTAAAAGACCCTGTTTGCCAGTTTATAAGAAAACTGGATGGGAAGTATATCCTCGACCCATAGAGGGCGTTTAAGCCGTTATTGGACGTAAAATATTATCAGTGATGGGGGAAAATATTTTTGTAACAAAGTTTTCGAAACTTTAATGAAGAAATATGGAATCATACATAAAGTTGCAACCCCTTATCACCTCAGACAAATGGACAAGTTGAACTTGCAAATAGGGAGATAAAAAAAAAATTTGGAGAAAAAGTTAACCCAAACCGTAAGATTTGGTCTCTTAGACTTACCGATACACTTTGGGCATATAGAACTGCTTTCAATATTATTAGGCATGTCTCCTTATAGGATAGTTTATGGAAAACTTGTCATTTACCTATTGAACTTGAACATAAAGCTTATTGGGCAATCAAAATGTTTAACTTCAACCTTGATGAAGCTTCAAAATTACACAAATTGCAAATCAATGAACTTCAAGAACTGAGAAATGATGCATATGAGAATTCTAAAATTTATAAAGCAAGAATCAAAGATTTTCATGATAATAAAATTTCAAGAAAAATATTTGAGGTTGGTCAAAAGGTTTTGCTTTATAATTCTCGATTGCATTTGTTTCCTGAAAAATTGAGATCAAGGTGGAGTGGTCCTTTTGTTGTAAAAAAAGTATATCCTTATGGGGCGATTGACATTGAGAATCCTAGAAATGGTAACATATTCAAAGTAAATGGACAAAGAGTTAAACCATTTCTAGAAAATCAATTTTCACAAGAGGAAATTCTTTTTCTTTCTAACCATTGTTATGATTAGTGTTGTATATATTTTTTTATGTGACATTATTTTTTTATTTTTTTTCTTCTCTTCTTCTTCTTTTATTTTTTATTTTTTCTTTTCCCAGTTAAATGGCGGATAACGGTACTCCGTGGCTATAAAAGTCGGACTTGTCAGTTTCCCAAACAACTGAAATATTTGTACAAATTTTCTTTGCTTTTCTCATTCTCTTTTCTTGTTATTTTCAAAATGGGTGACATAATTCTAACTCTCAAGAAGCGATTTCCTTTTCTTCCTAAAAATGCAATTTTGAAAATTTATAAAATCAGGATTGAAAGATTGAGGATGCTTATGCACAAGGGCATCCCGGAGGACATACAATGGATAATTGAAGAAAAGGTAAGGGCAGGTGAGTTTTCACATGAGTTTCCAGATTTGCTTACTAGATACATGTCTGGTTTTGGTAAAAGCACATATTCAAAAAAACGAAGGGCGAAAAAAATGAAAGTTTGTCATATTTGTGCTAGATGGACTTGCAACACAAAGTGTCATTCTTTAGGAATGGTCTCTAAAAATCGAGAAGATAAACTTAAATTCATTATGGATTAACTGAGTAAGGAGTCTTTAGATCACATTATATTAACTCTTGAGACGCATTCATGTGGATTGGTACAACGTGCAATTCTTGATTTATGGATCGTTTTCGAAATGAATATGAGCTTTATAGTCTTGGGAATCTGACATTAAAAGACCTTGTTTGCCAGTTTATAAGAAAACTGGATGGGAAGCATATCCTCGACCCATAGAGGGCGTTTAAGCCGTTACTGGACGTAAAACCAGAGGAAGATGTGAGCCACAATCACAACTACATATACATACACGTGTGTCCTTATTTTCAACCATTTCGACAAAAGAAAAAGACATGCAATAAATGCATTCCCTGTTCACACCTCAATAAATATCACCGTGCTCACTCTATTTTTGTACAACTTATTTTCAAAAAAATATATATATATATAATAATAAAAAAAATAAAAAATAAAAAATATATAAAAAAAATAAATATAAATCAAGCGTGTTTTTTTGGTGGGTCCGTTGAAAGCATGAAAAAAAAGGTGGCTGAGTAAAGGGTAATTGTAACACTCTTGAGACGCATCCCTATTTTTTGCATAATATGGCATGTTTGTAAAGTTTTTAACAAGTGTTTGTGAATTACCAATATTTTTTTTGAGTCGTATAGGTTCTTCCAACTTCAATGATTAAAATTAAGCATGAATAATATGGTTTAATTGATGATGGGTGTTGTTTTGGACTTTGATGTTGTTATTTGGTTAATATATTTTTGCGATAATTATACTCAAATTTTATTTTGCACAAATAGTTATGTTATTTAGTGTGAAGACAATCATGTCAAAATAGATAGTTCTTATGCCCTTGCTCTAACCATCACTTGAATCTTCAACATGTAGGGGTTGAGTATTAGAACTTTTACTTTTGGTCTGTCGAGGCGAACGACTGATAGTGCACCACTAGAAAAATGATTAAGGCCTTAGGCTTTCTAGCACCATTGCCAAATCAGCTTGTTCCCTATATGATGTTTCAAGAAAACATCCCCCTAGTAAACCACTTTGAGCCTTACAATAAATAATTTTTTTTTTTGTAGCCATATCTTTTTACCTAGCCTAAATACACTATTATCCAACCCTTGTTCTAAAAATGAATGGAGTTTAAGAGACATTCAATTGACAACTTGAACTTACAAAAGAAATTCAGGTTGGAATAGAAGATAAGTGTGGGGGAGTTTCTCTTAAAAAAAAAAGAAAAAAAAAAGTTGCAAAGTGCTACAAGTTGCAACTAAAAATGAGATGTTGCAAGATGAATAAGAGGGGTCCAATTCAATAACAATAGACTCCAGTGTGAAATTTGTGGAGTTGGAGAATTCTTCATCGATAAATTTTATGTCTCTAATTCCATGAAGTTTTTAGAACCTTTGTTGCATCCTATCCTTTTATTTCTTAGCTACATCACCACCCTTTGGCCCCATAACATCCTTTGTTAAAGACCTTTTGATTTCGTGTGGTGCCTTCAGTGTAGTGGAGATTTGCACCAAAGGAAGAGCCTATGATGTTTAACTTTTCTGTTAGAGATTGGGTGATGGTTTTGTAAGGTTTTATGAGAATTCACTTATTTGAAACATGCATAGTTTCATCACTATTGACATTAACTGTCCACACACACACTTGAGTATGATTATTGTGGAAATGAATTGATTTTTGAATGACTAAGAGTTAAAGTCAACACTTGTTTGATTTTATTTTCATATTACTTTGTTGCTTCATGAAAATAAAAGTTGGAAGATAGTTATTATATGTGTTTGTAGGTATCACTGCTGGAAACCTTCACGAGACTATAACTCGTCCTCTATGGGCCACCTAGGGGTTTAAAGGCTTGTTGCATATGCTAAATGCAATCGTGATTTCCTACGAAAGTGGATTAGTTTATGTTTGTTTTAAGCTTGTTCGAGGACAAGCAAGGGTTAAGTGTGGGGGAATTTGATAAGTGCATATTTTGACATATTTTTATATCAAATCCTTTATACTTTTCTTGCTTTATTCTTGTTAATATTCTTGTTTTATTAATGTTTTGTGTTAGGGAATAAATGGAAGCATGTTTTCAGACTTGTGCAGTTTTTGTAATTTGAGCATAACTTCATGATCAAAAGCTCTATGGACCTGAAGATTGTTTCATTTGAAAGCCAAGAGATAGAGGTACAACTTTTATGTTGGAGGCTCAGCCCTATTCAGTGTTGATGATAGCAGAAAATTCATCCAAGTAGTTGCACATAATGGATCACCAAAATTCGGATCAGAGTTCAGCCCAGTATTGACTTATTTTACCAATTCGGTTATATATCTTGATCCCAAAATTATTTTGGTCTGAAATTAGGATATGTTATACACAAGAGGTAAATAAACAAGTTTTCTGAAGACAAGATGGTGTGAAAATGTGTCAAAATGGTAAAACCATAGGCTGCAAGTTGCTGCTGATGTTACAGGGCGGCTCTTGGACATGACTCGGTAATTTGACCATATCTCCTTCATCCGATCACCAAATTTGACAAAAGATATATGAAAATATATCAGCGTTGAAATATATATAATTTTTATTCTTCACATATCTTCAAAATCGGGATGTATCTAACCGAAAAATATAATTCAATTCAGTGGATGAGAAATTTGTGTAACAACTTACCAACTCTTGGCAACTAGCTTACCACTTGATTAACCCCTCCATTATTTGTTTGGCCTCTAAATTACTCCAAGTACTATAAATAGGCCATGTATTAAGCTTGGAAGAGGAAGGGGGGGAAAAGGGTTTCTTTAGGCTAAGTTATCTAGTTTGTATGTTTTCTAGTAGTAATAGAAATGCATTCTCTAGTTTCTCTTATATTTTTAGTCTTTGTTACTTTTATTATGTCTTTCTAAATTTCATTTTGCTGAGGAAAAAGGGTGAATCTTTTGATGGAGGAAGAGAAATGATTATAAGGGTAGAAATTGTTTAAGTATGTTGCATTATTATTATTATTTTTGATCTAAACCCTACTTGTTTTTGTGGTGATTCTTGATTTATGTATCTCCAATAGCACAACAAATACTTGGGTTCATTTAGCTTATTGTACAATTTTACCCCACCGACTGCTAATGTGAAACCTTGATTTGTTGTTGACGAAGGAGTACATAAATGCTTGATCCATAAATAAGTGTTGGCGTTAAGAGATAATTTGCAATAGTAAGACAATATCATGATTACCTTATTGCATGAGTTACTTGATAATATATTCCCATTGGAACCTTCATTATGTATGGATTCCAATTGTGGCAATTAATAGAGGTAAAAAGAATAAATAACCATTTCTCTATCCAAAACTCAAGAGTGGATCCTAATCCTCAGTACTTTTATTACTTCGGTTTTTCTTTAGTTCCATCATACATTAATTGTTCATATATTTTGATTCACATAAACTCCATCTTTTTAGAAATATAAACTTGAATTCTTCAAACAACTTCCATGTGGATCGACCTCGGACTCACGAGAAATTTATTACTTACTACAACCTGCACTTGGGTTTACAACCTTAAAGTTGTAGCAGCCTACGACAATCGAAGCATAAAGTCCACACAAATGGATAAGAACTATCGAATTACTATTTCATTAGTAATGGTAATTCATTTTTCTTTAACTATTTATGGAGTGCTAATCAAAACAACAATCCCTAATGCAACCGGTGGAAATAAGGATCGTGTTATAAAAATAACCAAGAACGACTCTTGGTTATTCTTGAAAGAATAAAAGTTGGAGAATAAAGTTTTGGAAGAGAGATTGGGAGAATTTATGAAAAACAATTTTTCTTCCCTTATTTTTTTCTTTTTTCTTGGCCGAAAATTGCCTCTATTTTTATTAGGATTTTTGCAAAACTATTTTGTATCAAAAAAATGGCTAAAAAGGTGTCTAGATACATTACCTAGAATTGTGGCCTTACCTTAGATAACCATTGACTGATTTTTGCACAATAAGCATGTGCAAAAATTAGCTTACATTATTTATATTGAGGATTTGGATTGATCCTCAATCAATTAAAAATCGTCCAACAACTTGCCATATTTGGATAACTATTATCCTCTTTTGCAAAACAATCCTCCATCTTTTATTGTCTTCTAATTAGCTTGATGAGCCTCTATTAATGGGCTACATGAATTATAGGCTTGGATCTTTAATCTAAATAAATGTCCATCAATTAATTGACTAAGTCCAAATTTAATTAATTGATCAAATTAATTAATTCCATCAAGCCCAATTAAATAATCCAATTATTTAATTGGCTAGATTAATTTTATAATGAAATTAATTTAGTCTTTAAATTAATTAATTAATCATATCAATTAATTATTTCACTCCATTGAGCTTCCTAATCAAAATTAAGTTCAATTAGATAATTTAATTATTTAATTGAATATTTAATTCAATACTTGAATTAAATTAAAGCCACAACTAATTAATTCATGTTGATTAATTGAATTTAATCAATTGGATCATTTCACGATTTAAGAAATGGTTCCCTCGATTATAGTGTGTGACCATTTAGGTTCCCAACTAAGCTAACAGTAGGTTTGCAACTATTGTAACTTATGAATAATATTTTATTATGATTAATTAGCCACATTAATTAATTTGCTTGAGATTAACTCCTTAATTCCAAGAACCACACAAGTTATGGAAAACACTTGGCAGTTTATTATGACTCCTAGTCTTAGGTGAAATAGTATGCAAACCTATTTCAAATATGAGTGTCATACATACGGAAGGTCCTTCCACCATTTAATCTCCTGATTTAGTCTAATGTATGATTGTGTTGAAACCCTAATTGACTCAACAATTATGATTCTATTTTCAAGTTCCAATAACTCATGATGAATCCAAATCCATCCTGCCTTAGCCAAGGTCGTATAGTTACGAACTATGAAAATATAGGAGAGTCATTCGTACTTGACAAGTGACAAATTATATATTGGCCATTCATTGACCTCTTTGCACGCTAGTGTAATATCCAACATACCCCTTTTGTGATTGTCAAGCAATCAGAAGATATATCAAAATAGTACAGGGCATACACAAGGCCAGTTTGGTTCTCAAATTCGAGGACTAATTATGTACTATCGTATCTTGGAGATTCTTATTTTGATAGAAAATGTCTCAAACTAAAAATCTTCGATGAGCTAGTTCAGTATACTTGTTCTCAAATAAGCACCTGCATATATGTAATAGCGTTGCTATGCCGATGCCAATGGAATGAGGTCTTCTCTTGATACAAGCATGCATCGTATGCACAGGTCTTACTGGACTATTAGATGCCCCATATCAAAAAAACCCAGAACTAGTTTAAGACCAAAGTTATAGAGGCATGTTTCATGATCACCATCATATGCATGACCATGCCCCGTAACTAATTTTGGTATAGGTATAATATCAAATGTGCAGAAATAAAGCTCAAATCGTAAGATAAAGAATGAGCCTTTTATTAATGTGTTTCAAATAAGATTGTATTTTACAAAGTATAAGAGTAAAAAGATGCCCAATCTAATTGGTACACCAGACACTAATTTAACAATCTTTCACTTGCCCTAGCACCAATTGCCTATGTAATTTAGGACTATCTTACTAAGATGTTCATTAAATACTCACTGAGCTAAATGTTTAGTTAGTGGGTCTGCTACATTTTCTACTGAGGTAACTCTATCCACTACGATGTTCCTCCCCATTTATATACATAGCTAATTTTCGGCCATCCCTATTTATAGGGGTTGAAATTTTGCTCCTACTCCAACTCTTAGAAAGTTTGTCAATTTTGAATTACTTCAAAATTTTATCTTGGAAAGATTTCAAATCTTCCAACTCTTCTATTTCTCTCTCTCCTATTTATGTGGACTTATTTGAGACTACATTAATTATCAAAATTATCCACATACATTCTTGATATTAATTTGAACTCTTCATATAATTATCAAGATAGATATATATCAAATATATATATACCATAAATATAAATCCTACTGGCCAATTTTTATCCCATAAAAATCGGTCACTATATTTATTTATTTATAAATATGCTAATTAAATAAATCATATTTAATTAATTTATTCTTTTCATATTTTAGTGAGCTTATTAAGTGGTCCACGTTAATTTTTGGACTTGGACTTAAAAAATCACATATCAATCTAATTGATTTAATCCTAAATTAATCTATCTAACTGATTAATTTAATTTACTCCATTTGGGCTTTTGAATCAAATTTGGTCCAATTAGATAATTTAATTATTTAATTGAATAATTTAATTTAACCATTAAATTGAATACAACCCTTAATTAATTAATTAATCAATATTAACTAATTAATTTCCAACCATTGGATAAATCTCAAAATTAGAAATGTTACTTTCCATAAAGATGTGTGACCCTCTTAGGTTCACTACTAAGCTAGTAATGGGCTTATAACATTTGCAACTTATGAATAACAATTATTCCACTTAATTAATTTGCTTTAGAATTAACTCCTTAATTCCAAGAACCTCACTATCCATGAAAACACCTAGCAAGTAATCATGACAAACTAGTCTTAGGTGAAATAGTGAGTAAACATATTTTAGTTGCGAGTACCATACACGTATGGTCCTTTCGACAACTAATCTCCTAATTGAATCTAGGGTATGGAATATAAGTCAAAACCCTAAATGATTTAATAACTGTGATCCCATTTCAGGTTCTAATGATTCCTAATAAATCATGATTCATTCTGCCTTATTTGAGGTCTTTGAATCACGAACTATAAAAATACAGGAGATTCTCTTGTTTAAAAAGATAAGTATTAAATTTTATATTAGCTACTAACAAACCTCCATGGACACCAGTACAACATATAACATACCTCCCTTTGTAATTTTCAAGCAATCAGAAGATATATCATAGTGTTATGGGATGCACACAAAGCTACCATCGTACCTTAAGTCCGAGGACTAGCCATGTACTATCATAACATATATTTTTTTGTTTCAACAGGCAAAGCCTCCAGCTAATAAATTCTTACGAACCATGTTCGGTGTACTTGTTTCCTAACAAACACCCACACATACATGTACTCACGTCTCTATGCTAACGACAATGGAATGTGACATCCTCATCTCATGAGCATACATCATATGTGCGAGTCTTATTGAGCTATTTGATGTCCTACCTCAAAAAGCTCTTGTCTTGGAACTTATTTAAGACCAAAACCTTAGAGGTATGTTCCATGATCGCCATCATATGCACGGCCATGTCCCGTAGCTAAATTTGGTTTAAGGACTTTATCTAATATGCAAAAATAAAAGATGCATGGTATAAGATAAAGAAAATGCCTTTTTATTAATATGAGTCCCAATAAGATTGTTTTTTCAAAAGAAAAAGAGTACAATACACCCAATCTAATTGGGGCGTTGGGCATCCTACTTTAACAGTTATATGGTATTGTAGTCATAATTTTTAGCGTTTAGTTAGAAATAATTTTGAAACTTTATTTAAAAAATTGTTTGAGCAATCTCCACACACTTCCACCATGGCTGAAAATAACAGTGTTTAGGATGAAAACAATAATCAACAAGTGTTTACCATGCGTTATTACTTATAACCTTTTCGAAATTCTTCTCCTTCTTGTTTCATTTTTCCTCTCAATGTAAATAGATTTTGATTCAAGCCAGGTATGATCCTTTTACTTCCTAATTTCCATGGTTTAGACTCTGAAAGACTTTACTTGCATTTGAAAGAATTTGATGATATGCCATTTTTTGATGATCAAACTTGTACAAATGAGATTATTAAGCTTAAATTATTTTCTTTTTCTTTAAAAGATAAATAAAAAACTTTGTTTAATTCTTTAAAACCCAGGTCAATTAACACTTGGCAAGAAATACAAGCTGAATTTTTGAAAAAAATCTTTCCAACTCATAAAACTAATACTTTGAAAAGACAAATACAAATTTTTTCTCAAAATTTTAATGAAGCTTTCTTTCAATATTGGGAAAAATTTAGATATTTGTTGAATTCATGCCCATATCATGGCACTCTAATAATGAATGTCCAAACATTCCAGTATAAACAAATTTCATGAACACATTCAAAAAGCCTTTTCATTCTCTATATTCTAAAACTTACAATCCACAATAGAGAAATCATCCCAATTTTAGCTGGTATGATGATAATCGTGACCAACCGCTATATTCACAAAAGCCACCAAACTTTCATTCTTATCTAGTTCCATGATTAGTTGGTTTTATACCGATAATTCATACATCTTTTGATTATCATTTAGTTTGTTTTCAAGTATTTTTTTTACTTTTTATGCATTTAGTTTGAAATCTTGTAGGTAATGACAATAAGAGAAGAAAATGGGAAAATATCAAAAACTTGGTTGAAATGTGAAGAATTCGAGCTGTGGTGCTACTGATGGCAGTTTTTGTATTTAAATCATAACTCTCGACCCCAATTTCATATCAAATTAATTCTAAATCCATTCAAAAGATAAGAGAAATATCTACAACTTCTAAGTTTACCATAAAATCCAATTCAGTGGATTTTAATGAGAAAAACTAAGTTCAAAAGTCAACATTGGGCTACAATTTTCTAGGATGACACATCTTAGTATTTTAGGCATAACTCGATCCACCAATGTTATATTTAGTTAATTCAAGTGCCTACGGAATGACAAGACATAGATCTACAATTCATTGAAGATATCAAAAGCCAATTCATCTTTTAAAGAGGTCAAAAACTAGTTTCAAGGGGCTAAATAGTGTAAGAGTACTGAAGTGGAGCAGGGAAAAACAGCAGCAACGGCATGTAGGCGCCATCTGATACTGGTAAAATAGAATAGAAGGCACCTAAGTGCCAAAACAGGGCGCCTATGTGCCATCCTGTTAACTAAAAAGACACTGATGCGTTATTATGGCGACAAGTGGCAAAGGATCACGAATTTTGGCATTTTTATGAGATATACACATTAGATATACCTATACATCATTACCCATGTGATGCTCTAGTGTATACACTACATTGGTGGAGAGAAAAAAGAGAAAAAGCCAAAAAAAGGGTAATAATTTCAAGTTTTTTTTGAAAAGCCAAGAAAAGTAGGAGGATTTTTAGGTTTCTTTTGAAGAAAAGCCAATAAAAGTGGAAGGATTTCAGGATTTCTTTTGGAAGACTCTTGAAGAGAGAATCATTGGTGAGAAGTTTAAAAGGGAGAGATCAACATCAACCAAATGGGAGGAGGATTGGTTCTTGGAACTAAAGAAGGCCATTGGGTGCTTGGAGACAAGACCCATTCCATTTTCTGCAATTGAAGACAATGAGTTATTCTTGAAGACAAGGAGAGCTTCAACCATTCCTTCCACTTCACAAATTGATGAACAATTTCCATGTTCTTTCTTATTTATTTCTTAAAGTTGTATTCATCTATGGTGAATTAAACATTTCTTTCTAGAGGATAATGTAACCTTATTTGGTCATATGTTTTGAATTCCAAATAATATTAGTTCAAGTTATTCATCTTGTTTGTGTTATCTTGTTTAGTATTTCATCTTGATTAATGGATCACTAATTAAGATTATTTGATGTATGAGATTCGGCACTCGAGATAGAGAGTTTTATACATGATCATAGGGATAAGACAACCTAGAAATCATAGAATTAAAAAGCTTATGAAACCTTTGAAGAGTTTTATTCCTGAATTTTTATAGAGATATCAAAATTCATGTTAGAACTCATAGTCAATTCGGTACTCGAGAGAGAGAATTGATGAGCTTAGGAATTCTTAACTTACATGTGTTGTTGACTTGAATTGATATATTTTGGAAGGAAGAACATAGGTGATAATTAGGTGAGTCATTCTTATAGAATATCTTGCTGATAAGGTGTTTGTTATATTATTTCTAAAAACTCTATTCTTGTCTATGCATTTTTTATTGGGTTCGCACGATTTCGAGAAACGTATACGCAGCGGAATTTAAAGTTTTTCAAAAACATAAATATACATTACATCACATGTAATTAAAACGAATCCCAGAACCCTTTTGTGATTACTTAGTTGTGCATTTTCTGATAGTTAAAGTAAGAAAATTTTAGAAACTCTTACATTGATTTGCACTCCCGCTGATGTAGGGATTGAAAAGATTCAAATCGTTATCCCTAAGTGAAAGTATCTCTATGTTCTTCAATTCAAAACCCCTTTGATTGAAATTTGATTCACTTCTAGGATCCCAAATGTTATTCCTCTAATAGTATCCACACCTTGGATGCCCACTCGCAACCGAATCCTATGCTAGTAGTTTTCGATTCGATAATTCTATTCCAAAACAATTTGTTTGGAACAAGAACACACTAATAATTAGTGTTTCAGGTGTTTAATTTAATTCTTAATTCAACAATTAAATCAAGAATTAAACTAGATAAAAGGTTGGTGAACTTTTGCAGATTGAAAGGAAAGGAGGGACGAATTTTTGAGGATGAAAGAAAACTATTTTTCTTCACAAAAATCTGCAATTAAAATCCCCATAAAAATATCCAAGAAGATTGTCAATCAAGACTATCACAAGTTCTTTCTATATAGGACTCTTTTTCCTTTCTTATCTCCAACTCTTTTGGTAAGTTTCCTTATCCCATAAGGACTTTCCTTTTTCCTTATTACCTCATAGAAATTGAATTTCCAATTCAACTTCCTATAGGAATTAGATTCCCAATCCAATTTCCTAATGGGCTTCCTACAAGCCCACACCTAATGGGCCTAGGCCTAAATAATCAATTAGGCTCTACTTTAATTGATCCAATTAATTAAATTAATTCATTAATTAATTAGGCCCATCTTACTTAATTGATCTAATTAATTAATTAAATATTTCAATTGGGCTTCCCAATCCAATTAGGTTCAATCAATTAATCTAATTAATTAATTGAATTAATTCCACACTTGAATTAATTTAATCGCATTAATTAATTTAATCCAACACTTGGATTAATTTCTAGGCTAGAAATGGACTTGTCTAAGTTTTGTGTGTGATCTCTTAGCTTCACTTTAAACTAGCCATGGGCTCACAACTCTTGTGACTCAGTTGAATAATTAATTGTTCTGATTAATTAATCCAATTAATTAATTCTTTTGAAATTAACTCATTAATTCCAAGAACCCACAAGATATGGGAAGATCTGGTAATGCATCATGACTCCTAGTTTAAGGTGAATGTGCGAACCTATTTCAATTATAATACCATGCAAGTAGGTCCTTCTGTCATCTAATCTCCTGATTGAGCCTAGGGCATGGATATTGAGTCAAAACCCTATTAACTTAATAACTATGTTTCCATTCCTAGTAGCTTGATTCGATGATGAATAATTAGAAAACCCCATGTCTAATTTTCATACAACCTTGGTCAAGAATTTTAGAGTCAAGTACAGTGGAACACATAGAAGATTCTCCTATTCATCTAGATAGGTGACGGATTCTTTGTTGGCACTCATTAATCTCCATACATGAAGATGTTACACCCAATATAAACCCCTTGTGATTGTCATGCAATTGAGAAATACATCAAAGTACAACATGTCATGCACAAGGTTATCATGGTGCCTCAAGTCTAAGGACTAATTCTTGCACTATCGTAGTAAGAAAATTCCATTCGGTAATAGAATATTTGCAATTGGAAATTTTCAGGTGGGTTTGTTTAGTGTACTTGTTCCCAACAAGCACCCGCATATATGTACTAGTGTCTCCACACCAATACCTATGTAATGAGGCATCCTCCTTTCAGCCTGCATCATATGCGCAAGTTTCAACAGGATCAATGATGTCCCATCTCATTAATCCTTAACTTAGAATGTTTTAAGATCACAGCTTAGGCATTTTCCACGATCACCATCATATGCGCAACCATGCCCCATAGCTATGTGTGATCTAAGGACTTTATCTAATTCTTATGATAAATTTAAGATAACGATTGCCATTTAAATGATATTAATATAAATAAGAATAATTCGCAAGAGTATAAGAACGGCCAGAATAATTGGCACATCGGGCACTACTCTAACAATCTCCCACTTGCCCTAGAGACAATTGCCCTCGTATTAAAGCCCATCTTCAAAGATGTACTTCAAATATTTATCTAAAGGGTTAAAACAGTGGGTCTACTATATTTTCTGTTGAGGCAAATCTTTCCATGTTGATGTTGCCTCTACCAATGATTTTCATAACCAGGTTATCACTAATCTATTTCTGCTTAGATCCTTTGATGAGCCCTTGGCTTCTTTGCTTGTGCAATAGCCCTCATTGTTATCGTAGTACTCCAGTACTCAATCAACAATGGTTGGAACTACATCTAACATTTAGATTAAGTTCCTTATCTAAACAATCCATTTTTACAGCATCATATGCCAAGATGTATTCAATCATGGTGGTGGAATCTATGGTTGTTACAAGCTTGGAACTCTTTCCAACTAACCGTCCCACCATTTAAGATGAACATGAATTTAGACATAGACTTCAAGTCATCTACTTTAGACTAAAAACTAGATGAAGCATCTAAGTTTCAGTTCTCCATAACCGAACTCCCAAAAAAATCCTTAGTGCTTCATAAGTACTAAAGATCGTCTTTACGGTTTCTAATGCTTTTTGCATCAAATTGATTGATATTTTGCTCGTAACACTTAGAGCATTTTTAATATCAAATCATGTACATAGATTTGCATATTTTATGCTTTCTTTCAAGAATGCATAAAACATGTGAGTCATTATTTCTCTTTCATTCAAAAGTCTTTGGGGACGAGGACTTCGAAAGAAAAGCCCATGACTCATAAACAAGAATCTCTCCTAGGATTCTTCCATGCTAAACCCTTTTAGCATCTAATCTATGTACTTGGATTTAGGATAGTCCAAGCATCCTTTCAGATCTATCTCCATAAATCTCAATCCCCAATCCCTAGGATGCTTATCTCAAATCTCTCTTGGAGAACTTTGTAGATGACAAGTCTCAGTTGACTGCAATATTTCTACATCATCTCTATGAGTAAAATGTCATCAATGTAAAACACAACAATCATCACCATACTCCCACTAAACCTCTTGTACACATATAGCTCATTCGTATTCCTAAGAAAATCAAACCATTTGATTGCTTTAGAGAATCGAATGTTCCACATTCGAAAAAATTATTTTGAGTTCTTAACAGATCTCTAAAGCTCACAAACTTTTTACTTGCGTTTGTTTGATATGAAGACCTCAGATCGCTTAACTTATATCATTTTCTCAATACCCTTATTGAGAAATGCGGTCTTCATATTCCTTCGCCATATCTAGTAGTCGTAATACGTAGATATAACTAGTATACTCTAAATGGACTTTAGCATCACGTCTGGTAAAAAGTATCCTCAATAGTTAACACCTTGACTATAAGCATAACACTTTGTTACCAGTCCTATCTTTTAGGTTACCACCTCCCCATGTTCTTCAATTTATATTTGTAGACCCATTTGCAGCTAATGGGAACCATTCCCACCAATGGCCCACTAAGGTCAAATCTTGTTGGAGTATATAGAGTCCATTTTGGATTGTATGGCATTTTCCCAATTTTTGAATTGATGTCATACATCTTTACTCTTTATGTAAATCAATATTTAAAAAATAGATCCTCCTTGCTACTCTCTAGCAAGAGACTCTTATCGTACAAGTAGCCCCAAGATCCTTTTAGATCTCTTTGGAGGTTGTGTACTAGAAGTTTTAGTAATTTGTTCATACACCATTGCCACTTGTGAGACAAACTGTGGTTCTTGAACTGTTTCAAGTTCTATGATCTAGCAATTTCTATTTAATAGAAATTCCTTCTTCTCAAGAAGGTGGTGTCCCTAGAAAATAAACTATTTTGTTATTAGGAACGTTAGAAATGGTATTCTTTAGATTCATTTAGATACCCCACAAATTTGCATAAGCTAGATTCATATCTATCTTATCTCCCACTAACTGCATTAAAGAAACAGTCCCATTTATACCCTTAGGTATATATACAAGGGGTCTTTAACCACATCATATCACATATGATGTTTTTGAGCACCGATTTAGATAATATCCTTACTTGATAAGAATATCATTGATTCTAGGTGAATTCCCAGAATGAAGGAGGAAATAAGTGAAACTCAACTTGGATTCACTTAAAGTGAGAATCTAATTCTCCATTAGATAATCAAGAAATTACCACCTTAGTATTCTCTTCATTGATCACATCGATTGATTTAATACTTTGCCGATTTAATTCTCTACTTTATGTATAAATTCTTTTAACCCTTTAAAGGATCTTATAATAATGAAGTAAGAATAGTTTGCTTGTACACTAACACTTAGTGGACTGCTTACATTCCTTTGGATCATATCCAAAGGCATAGGTTTGCTCCATTTGTCCCACAAATGGTGATTTGGTCATGTTTTTCTAAAGATAAGATTTACAAGTTAGCACCTCATGCAAGTCCAAAAGGTCAAGCAAATGTACCATCTTTTGAACTCTATCTTTAGAGATATGACCTAATCTAGCTAATCGCAAGTATGCACTGTTTTGATTATCTAATTCTTAGATTACTTTGTTGATTATATAGCATGGAATGTTGCGATTATATAGTTCATTTATCAATGTAGCAAAGAAAATTAAATAATACTATCCCAATTTCATTTAGAGTTAAGTGGATCATTCCTATAGCCAATAAAGCAATACTTACTTTATTCTCAAGCTTAAGGATCGTCCTTTATTTTAGTCTCTATTTTTTTTGTCATCCACTACAACCCCTTGTAAAGATGGGATCATATCGATATCCAATATCCAAGAAAAAAATTATCAACCTTAATGGTTGATATCAACAATGTATAAACTTGAATTAGAACCCCTTCTAATTCAACTAAGCAAGTCAATACTTGTATTTCCTCTTTCTATGCCCTAAATATCCACAATGGCGACAAATATATATATTGAGCTGATAAGTTTGTCTGTTTGTCTAGATTATCCTATGTGAAATTACTAGCAATAACCATTATCCTATGCGAGGTAGAAATTTAAGCATTCATTCAATTAATATCCATTTATGATATGGTCTTTAATCATAAATGTCTCCCACTATTTTATTCAAATCCCATCACCCTCTAGATGGAATTCGAGATATCTAATTTCTTAGTGGGCTTGAAGTCCAACTAGCCTTGCCATACACCCCAATTTTATGAGCCCATACAAGAAAACTAAAAGGTAGCTAACAACATTAGCAATTGCATCCCCATGCAACCCTCAAGCTATTTTGCCTCACCTCTTCCCATGCAACCCAAGCTATTTTGCCTCACCTCTTCCCATACAACCCGTTTTATAAGCCCATATAGTACTAAGTGTCAAACATTATCCATCAAACATCTATATAGATGGAGCATCTAAATGTCCCACGACTCATGGCCAACAATAAAGATGAGTCCACCCCATGGGCATCTCAATGCTTAGTAGTGATTACAGCTTGCCTACACTTAGCACATCCCATGACTTATGGCCAACGGACTAAATGTGGTAGCATATCCACATACCACTACTTTTGATGGAAGGCATGGTTGATTGAGTCCTACCCAATATTGTCCATTTATGCTTGATATCGAACTAATAAAGGTTCTCAACTTGAAATATTTTCAAGTGAGGGTCATACTAGATTTATTATACAAGGTCTCATCATTTTCTTTTCTTGTTTATTTAATGTTCACTATCCTAATGATGACAATCATACATCATAAGGAAACATTAAATAAACACATTTATCATATACATCCTAAAATAAATAGATAATCATGAGCCTTTAATCCTATGCGATCCACTTGAGCCAAATTGGATCTAGGTCAATCTAAGGGTGATAATTAAAATACAAATAGATATATCTATTCAATAAATATATCCCATACATTTATGGGCCTTGTATCCTCACTTTTCCTCCGTCTTTATTCAATCTTCTTGTAATGTCCGCCAAATTACAAAAAGATTAACCTCACCACCTAATTCTACTCTCATTACATTTGCTAAAACTACAAGAAACCTTGGAACAATTCCAAGGGAGATACATAGGAAGGAGATAGAAGTACATCAAGAATAAAATAGAGAAAGGTGACACTCGTAGGCCTTATTTTAATTAAAACCCAAAAATAACCAATTATGCATAAAATTAAACCAATCACATTGGCCTGGGCTCCATGATCATCTAACTAGCATGCTTAACATAAATCATCACATGAAAACATATAAATTTATCAATTATGTTATGTGCAATTTCTTTCAAATTTGGGATTTTTATGAAAAATGATTTTTCAAAAATTAAAATTAACATTTAATTTTAAAATGAAAAATCATAAACTTCATGTAACAAGGCCGGATGGACAACAGTTTAATAAGGTTGCTGCCAGTCGAGTGGCTGGGTGCCCACCTGACGTGTGGGCGCCCGCACGTCGGGTGCCGACTGGCGACCCATTGCCCGCACGTCTGGTGCCAACTGCCCACCCGACATTACACGTTGGGTGGCGGTAGCCCACCCGACGTGGGTTGCTGCCAGTCGAGTGGCTGGGTGCCCACCTGACGTGTGGCGCCCGCACGTCGGGTGCCAACTGGCGACCCATTGCCCGCACGTCTGGTGCCAACTACCCACTCGACATCACACGTCGGGTAGCTGGGCGGCCACACGTTGGGTGGCCGGTAGCCCACCCGACGTTACACGTCGAGTAAGAGCGGGCGACTCGATGGCCGACAGCCCACCCAACGTCACACATCGGGTGGTCGGCACTCCAATTTTTATTTTTTTTTAATGTCCAAGAATTCAAGATTTCACAAAATCTTGATTTTATAGTTTCTTGATCTCATCAAGAAATTTTGAAAAACTTGATAAAAACTAATTTTCTTGATCAATAAATCAACTTATTTGATTTTTTTTTATTTCTTGCCACGTTCCAAGAAATTCAAGATTTCACAAATCTTGAAATTTTTGGATCAAGAAATTCAAGAATTCATAAATCTTGAAATTCTTGAAAATCAAGAAATCCAATTTCTTAAATCATCTCAGTTCTTAAAACGTTTTAACATTTAAAACGATTAATAATATTAATCCCAAACAAAGAAATTAATTGATTCAAAACCAATCACACATATAAATATTTAATCTATCACATATATTAAATAAACATAATCAAAAAGTATCAGAAACACACGAACTTTGGCTCTGATACCACTGTTGGGTTCGCGCGATCTCGGGAAACGTATACGCAGCGAAATTTAAAGTTTTTCAAAAACATAAATATACATTACATCACATGTAATTAAAACGAATCTCGGAACCCTTTTGCGATTACTCAATTGTGTATTTTCTGATAGTCAAAGTAAGAAAGTTTCAAAAACTCTTACAATAATTTGCACTCCGGCTGATGTAAGGATTAAAACAATTCAAATCGTTATCCCTGAGTGAAAGTATCTCCATGTTCTTCAATTCAAAACCCCTTTGATTGAAATCTGATTCACTTTTAGGATCCCAAATATTATCTCTCTAACGGTATCCACACTTTGGATGCCCACTCGCAACCGAATCCTATGCTAGTAGTTTTCGATTCGATAATTCTATCCCAAAATAATTTTATTTGGAACAAGAACACACTAACAATTATTTTTTTAGGTGTTTAATTTAATTATTAATTCAACAATTAAATCAAGAATTAAACTAGATAAAAGGTTTGTGAACTTTTGGAGGTTGAAAGGAAAGGAGCGACGAATTTTTAGGGATAAAAGAAAACTGTTTTTCTTCACAAAAATCTGTAATTAAAATCCCCATAAAAATATCCAAGAAGATTATCAATCAAAACTATCACAAGTTCTTTCTATATAGGCTCTTCTTCCTTTTTTATCTCTAACTCTTTTGGTAAGTTTTCTTATCCCATAAGGACTTTCCTTTTTTCCTTATTACCTCATAAAAATTGAATTCTCAATTCAATTTACTCTAGGAATTGGATTCCCAATTCAATTTCCTAATGGGCTTCCTACAAGCCCACACCTAATGGGCCTAGGCTCTACTTTAATTGATCCAATCAATTAAATTAATTCATTTAATTAATTAAGCCCATCTTACTTAATTGATCAAATCAATTAATTAAATGTTCCAATTGGGCTTCCTAATCTAATTAGGTCCAATCAATTAATCTAATTAATTAATTAAATTAATTTAACCCCATTAATTAATTTAATCCAATACTTGGATTAATTTCTAGGCTAGAAATGGACTTGTCCAAGTTTTGTGTATGACCCTTTAGGTTCCTTTAAACTAGCCGTGGGCTCACAACTCTTGTGACTTGTTGAACAATTAATTGTTCTGATTAATTAATCTAATTAATTAATTCTCTTGAAATTAACTCATTAATTCCAATAACCCACAAGACATGGGAAGCATCTAGCAATGCATCATGACTCCTAGTTTAAGGTGAATGTGCGAACCTATTTCAATTATGAATACCATGCAAGTACGGTCCTTCCATCATCTAATCTTTTGATTGAGCCTAGAGCATGGATATTGAGTCGAAACCCTATTAACTCAATAACTATGTTTCCATTTCTAGTAGCTTGACTCGATGATGAATAATTAGAAAACCCCATGTCTAATTTTCATCCAACCTTAGTCAAGAATTTTAGAGTCAAGTACAGTAGAATACATAGGAGATTCACCTATTCATCTAGATAGGTGATGGATTCTTTATTGGCCACTCATTAATCTCCATACATGAAGATGTTACACCCAATATAAACCCCTTGTGATTGTCATGCAATCAGAAAATACATCAAAGTACAACATGTCATGCAAAAAGTTACCATGGTACCTCAAGTCCAAGAACTAATTCTTGCACTATCGTAATGAGAAAATTCCCATTCGACAATAGAATATTTCCAATTGGGAATTTTCAGGTGGGGTTGTTCAGTGTATTTGTTCCTAACAAGCACCCGCATACATGCACTAGTATCTCCATACTAATACCTATAGAACGAGGCATCCTCCTTTCGAGCCTGCATTGTATGCGCAAGTTTCAATGAGATCAATGATATCCCATCTCATTAATCCTTAACTTGGAACGTTTTAAGATCACAGCTTTAGAGACATATTCCACGATCACCATCATATGCGCAACCATGCCCCATAGCTATGTGTGATCTAAGAACTTTATCTAATTCTTATGATGAATTTAAGATAAAGATTGCCATTTAAATGATATTAATATAAATAAGAATAATTCGCAAGAGTATAAGAATGGCCAGAACAATTGGCATGCCGGGCACTACTCTAACATTTTTATCTTATTTTTTTATATTTTCCAATCATCATTCGATTTTCTGGATAAAATTAGAACTATTTGAAGTATGGTACTTAATGAAATTTTTTATTACAATCCCTGTAGATATGATACTCAATTCACCATTATATTAAAACTTGACACCGTACACTTGCGGTTTGCAAAATAAATCATGAACAAGTTTTTGGCGCCATTGTCGGGGATTATTTTATCAGAATTGCATTAACATTCTAATGACTTAGTCTTGATTTTAATTTAGATTGTTTTTATTTTCTTTTCATATTTTGATGTTGTCTTGCCTTGCATTGGGTTATATGTATTTATATGAATAAGTCTAGGATTAAATGGCCTTTGGAGAGATCTTCCACTGAAAAGGTTGCCGGTGTTCTTGAGGTAGGTCCATTTACACAATTAGCTGCATAAATTTCTTTACTTTCTAATCAATTTGTAGCTTGGACTTCTAATGGAGCTTCTCAACGAATAGATTTCATGGCATCCAATAGTACTTCATTTATGGAAACCAAAGGTGAGAAAAAGGCATCATTGGAGAAGTTGTTATACACTTTCATTAGCGAAACAAGAGCCCGATTGAATAAAAATGAAGTAAAGATAGACAACATTGATACTCAATTGGGGCAGCTAGGAGTTTCAATTAAATTGATGGAGACTCAAATTGGACAACTTGCTACTGAAATTATTGCTCAAAAACATAAAGAATTTTTTTCAAGTTATATGAAAATCAAGCAAATGGAGCATTGCAAAGTTACCCAACTTCGAAGTGGAACCGAAATCAAGGGGCTAGAAATGAAAAGTTCGCAAGTTGATGAACCAATGACAAGCATTTCGAGTGAAAGTCCTATGGAGGAACACCCAAAGGAAGAAGAGAGACAATCAAATGAACAAACAGGGGTTGAGAAGTTAAAATCTACTCCTAACTTTGAAATAGCATTATGTGATCTAGATGCAAGCACTAATTCAATTTAATTATTTAATTTTAGAAAGCATACACTAGTTGAAGCAAGGCCTATTAGGGTGACTCAAGATATGCTTGGGAATGTTGACTAATTCTTGTGCTCTACAGATTTTTTCATTTTTATATGGAAAAAGATAAGTACATCTTCACTATGTTTGGAAGACCATTTGTAGTAATAGGGGCTATAATTGTTGAAGTCCCAAAAGCTTTTGATGCTACTCCAGATCATTCTCGTCTTGCCTATCCGGAAGTATCACCTACACTGTTAGAGAACACAAAGATGTGGCATGATAAACACTTATTTTTAGATTCGAGATGAGTAAAGAAGACAGTCTAGCTAAAGACTATAAACCAAGCGCTTCTTCGGAGGCAACCCAAATCTTTTTTCCTTTACTTTTTAATAATTTTTTTTAGTTAGTTTTTGAAATATGTTCTCTTTTTAGATTTAGGCATTTAGCTATTGTATTTCTCTATTTATGTTTGTGTTCTCACTTTTGTTGCTTTTGCCCATAAGTTTTGATGCTTTCTTTTCTTGTGTAGGTGTATGTCGACTTGGTGATATGTGTGGATCTCCCATGAACTCCAAGTGCATCATCTATTAAAAAGGGAAGTTTCTTATTTCCACCTCCTATGTGCTTTAATTCTTTAAAATTGAGGACAATGTTAATTATAAAGTTGGGGGTTTGTATTTTGTGTGTTTGAGCTTTATGTAAACAACTGAGCTAAATTTTTTTATTTGAATTACCCATGTTGTTGATGAAAGTCCAAGAGTAAGCATACTTTGTTGACAAACTTAGTTAAGTTCATATTTTGTGATTGGATGAATAACTTAATTACCGATTGCCTATGATGATATATAATTGATATTGTATTTAGTCTAGAGGAAAGAAAGATTGCTAGTCTTGTGACAAGGTGATTCATGTGTATATTTAATCCTTATCATGAATGATGAATTTTTATTGAACATGTTATGTCGAAATCTTGTGACTTACATGCTATTTGGTGTTAGATTTTGCTTTAAATAAGTTGTATTGATCATTTTGTGGTGTTCAAGAACTTGCTTGATTACTCTTTGTGGCGAAATTCTAGATAACTACAAACTTGGAAATGATTTAGACCATCTTTGACTCATTTGTGCCTTTCAAGCCTACTATGATCACACTTTTATTCACTAGTTACCCCTTTGAGATGCTTTTCAAAGAATGGTATGTGCAAGGCATATGAATAACTATCATTCGACTTCATTTCTTGAAAGCTCACTATACTGACCCTTTATAGCTCAAAAAACCAATGATTGTCCCCAAGAGAGCTTAAAGTATGACATTTTGTGCACAATCTTATCAAGGGATCATATGGAGACATGTTGAGGGCATGACTGAATGTATTTAGGGGTATGATCATGAAAAATGTGCATGAAATACATCACAACTCATGAAAAGAAACAAGTTTGGGGGTTGTGAAAACAAGAGGACAAAAAATGAAGTTTTGGGATTCATGAAGAAAAAAAAATTGGGAAAGAGAAAAGAAAGAAGGAGAGTGAGATTCTATGTGCAATGCTATATGCTCTCTTACGTTGTTTATCCCTACCTTTCTTTGTAATCCAATACCTAGGTTGTACGTTATAAGCTTATTGAAGTCCTTTTTATCCAAGTTTGCAAGTATCTATATTGGTGGAGAATTTGTATGAAAAACTAGCCTATAGAACACCTAGAACTCCTTTGCTTAGATCATGAGAATCATTGGTTGTAAAAATCATACCTAAAATGAATGCATGAAACTTAAGCTTGACACTTCACACACATACGTTTTGAATTCATGACTAGATTAATGAAGCACAAGTTTTGTAGTGTCATTTGACTAGCTTTGTGACTAACCTTTGGATTCATGTGCAATAAAAATTGATGAGGCATTTGAATTGGTTAATCAAGTTTAGTAATTTATTATCAAAGTATGAGCCTATGATTGTTTGAATTTGAGTTTTACTCAAGGACGAGTAAAAGGTAAAGTTTGGGGGTATTTGATTAGTTGGTTTTATACCAATAATTCATACATCTTTTGATTATCATTTAGTTTGTTTTCAAGTATTTTTATTACTTTTCATGCATTTAGTTTGAAATCTTGTAGATAATGACAATAAGAGAAGAAAATGGAAAGATATCAAAAACTTGGTTGAAATGTGAAGAATTTGAGGTGTGGTGCTACTGATGGCAGTTTTCATATTTAAATCATAAATCTCGGCCCTAATTTCATATCAAATTGATTCTAAATCCATTGGAAAGACAATAGATATATCTACAACTTTTAAGTTTACCATAAAATCCAATTCGATGGATTTCAATGAGAAGAACTGAGTTCAAGAGTCAACATTGGGCTGCAATTTTCTAGGATGACATATCTTAGTATTTCAGACATAACTCGATCCACCAATGTTATATTTAGTTGATTCAAGTGCCTATGGAATGAAAAGACAGAGATCTATAATTCATTAGAAGAAACCAAAAGCTAATTCATCTTTTAAAGAGGTCAAAAACTAGTTTCAAGAGGCTGAACAGTGTAAGAGTACTGAAGTAGAGTAGGGAAAAACAGCAGCAACGGCGCCTAGGTGCCATTTGAGGCCAGTAAAATAGAATGAAAGGCACCTAAGTGCCAAAACAGGGCGCCTAGGTGCCATCCTGCTAACTAAAAAGACATTGATGTGTTATTATGGCGACAAGTGGCAATGGATCACGAATTTTGGCATTTTTATGAGATATACACATATACATCATTACCTATGTGATGCTCTAGTGGATACACTACATTGGTGGAGAGAAAAAGGAGAAAAAGCCAAGAAAAGAGAAAGAATTTCAAGTTTCTTTTGAAAATCCAAGAAAAGTCGGAGGATTTTTAGGTTTCTTTTGAAGAAAAGCCAAGAAAAGTGGAAGGATTTCATGATTTCTTTTGGAAGACTCTTGAAGAGAGAATCATTAGGAAAAAGTTTAAAAGGGAGAGACATCAACCAAAGGGGAGGAGGATTGGTTCTTGAAACCAAAGAAGGCCATTAGGTGCTTGGAGACAAGACCCATTCCATTTTCTACAATTGAAGACAAGGAGTTATTCTTGGAGACAAGGAGAGCTTCAATCATTCTTTCCACTTCACAAATTGGTGAACAATTTTCTTGTTCTTTCTTATTTATTTCTTGAAGTTGTATTCATCTATGGTGAACTAAACATTTCTTTCTAGAGGATGATGTAACCTTATTTGATCCTATGTTTTGAATTCCAAATAATATTAGTTCAAGTTATTCATCTTGTTTGTGTTATCTTATTTGACCAAAAATTCGGATCAGAGTTTAGCTTAGTATTAACTTATTTGATCAATTGGGTCATATCTCTTAAGTCCAAATCAATTTTAGGCTGACATTTGGATATGTTATATAAGAGTAAATAAACAAGTTTTCTGAAGACAAGATGGTGAGAAAATATGTCAAAATGATAAAAACATAGGTTGCAAGGTGCTGCTGGTGTTAAAGGACAGCTCTTGGACATGATTCAGTAATTTGACCATATCTCCCTCATCCGACAGCTAAATTTGGCAAATAATATATGAAAATATATCAACATCGAAAGGAATACAACTTTTGTTTTTTACGCATCATCAAAATCTAGTTGTATCGGACCTAAAAATACAATTCATTATGATAGGTGAGAATTTTGAGGACTTGGTGTAACAACTTACCAACTCTTGGCAATTAGCATAGCACTTGATTAACTCCTCCATTATCTATTTGGCCTCTACCATACTCCAAGTACTATAAATAGGTCATGTATTAAGCATGTAAAAGAGGAGGGGTAGAGCATCATCAAAATCTGTTTGTATCTGACCTGAAAATGCAATTCAATCAGGTAGGTGAGAATTTTGAGGACTTGGTGTAACAACTTACCAACTCTTAGCAACTAGTACACCACTTGATTAACTCCTCCATTATTTTTTTGGCCTCTAGCATACTCCAAGTACTATAAATAGGCCACGTATTAAGCTTGTAAAAGGGGAGGGTAGAGGGTTTCTTTAAGCTAAGTTTTCTAGTATGTATGTTTTATAGTAATGTAAGTTTCTAGTAGTAATAGAAATGCATTCTCTAGTTTCTCTTCTATTTTAAGTCTTTCTTACTTTCATTATGTCTTTTTAAATTTCATTTTATTGAGAAAAAAGGGTGAACCTCCTGATGGAGGAAAATGAACGGTTATAAAGGTCGAAAATATTTAAGTATGTTGTATTATTATTTTGAGTTTTGATCTAAACCCTACTTGTTTTGTGTTGATTCTTGATTTATGTATCTCTAATGGCACAACAAATACTTGGGTTCATTTAGCTTATTGTACGGTTTTACCCTACCGACTGTTAATGTGAAACCTTGATTTGTTGTTGATAAAGGTGTGTATAAATGCTTGATCCCATAAATAAGTGTTGGCATTAAGAGATAATTTTTAAATAGCAAGACAATATCATTATTACCTTATTGCATGAGCTATTTGACAATATTCTTCCCATTGGAACCTTCATTATGTATAGATTCTAATAGTGCCAATTAATAGAGGTAAAATTAATAAATAACCATTTCTCTATCAAAAACTCAAGAGTGTATCCTTAATTCTCAGTACTTTTATTACTTTGGTTTTTCTTTAGTTACAATATACATTAATTTTTTATATATTTTGATTCACATAAATCCCATTTTTTTAGAATTATCATTCTAAATTCTTCAAACAACTTCCCTGTGAATCGACCCCTGACTTACAAGAAATTTATTACTTAATACAACTTGCACTTGGGTTTGCAACCTTAAAGTTGTAGAAATATTTCTTCTTCAGGTAAAAAATCATTTAAGGAGGGTAATTCGGTCACAATTCTTTGGAATAGAAAAGTTGTTAACAAGACTATTTATTCCAAAGAGAAAGTTTATAATCCATCGTCAGAAATGAAGAATAGAAATAGTCTTGATGATGAAGCTAAGTTTAATGAAGGTAAGATTGAAAATGATGAAAATGAAAACTACTTACCTTAGCTCTTTTTCCACAAAGATTGCAACCAACTCAGAAATTGAACTCAAATTCTGAAATCTTTAAAAATTTTCAAACATTCAAGATTAATATTCCATTGTTAGATACAATCAAACAAGTTCCTTCTAATGCCAAATTTTTGAAAGATTTATATACAATCAAAAGAAAACATCATGTACAAAAGAAGACATTTTTAACTGAAAGTGTTAGTTCAATCATTCAATAATTCATTCCACCCAAGTACAAAGATTTAGGTTGTCCCACTATTTCATGTAACATAGGAAACACTAGAATAAAACATGTTTTGCTTAATCTTGGTGCTAGTATAATTCTTCTACCTTTCACAGTTTATGAACAGTTAGGTTTGAGAGAACTTAAAATAACTTTTGTTATACTACAACTAGCTAACTGTTTGATTAAATTTCCAAGGGGAGTAGTAGAAGATGTGTTGGTACAAATTGATAAGTTTTACTTTCTAGTGGATTTTATTATTTTGGACACAAAGCCTATTGCACATACACATACACGGATTCCAATCATTTTGGGTCATCCTTTTCTTACAACTTCAAATGCTTTCATTAATTGTAGGAATGGTATTTTGAAGTTATCTTTTGGAATTATGACTTTGGAACTAAATATGTTTAATATTTGTAAGCAACCTGTAGAAGATGTCAAAGTACATGAACTGGATTCAATTCGAGGAACTTGTTCATGAATATTTTACTACCACTAACTATTCAAATACTTTGGAGATTTGTTTTGAAAGTGAAAGTAATTATAAAAAAACACACTCTCATAATCTTTTTGAATTTTTGCAGGTACAAGAAAAATATTTTTAGAAGCTAAGGTTTGAATAACTTTCATCATCATCAGTTCAATCTGTTACCTTAAGTATTAAAGCTCCCGTGATTGATTTAAAATATACTTTTTTTAGTGAGAATAAGACTTTTTCAGTAATAATTTCTTTCAAACTTGATGCATCTCAAGAAGGTAAGTTGATCGAAACTCTTAAAATGCATAAGAATACTTTAGGATGGACCATTGTAGACATTAAAGGTATTAGTCCTTTAATTTGCACTCGTAACATCTATCAAAAGGAAAATACTAAACCTTCTAAAGAGATGGGACGAATGCTAAATCCTAATATGAAAGAAGTAGTGACAAATGAAGTCATTATACTCTTAAATAATGGAATCATTTATCCTATTTCTAACAGCAAATGGGTGAGTCCTACTCAAGTTGTAACTTAGAAATCTAGAGTTACTATAGTCAGGAATGAGAATGATGAATTAATTCCAACTAGTTCTATTACTGGTTGGCGAATGTGGATTGACTATAGGAAACTCAATTTTAGTTACTAGAAAAGATTATTTTCCACTACCCTTCATGGATCAAATCTTATAAAGAGTTGCGGGACATAAATTTTACTGCTTCTTAGATGGATATTTTGGGCATAATCAAATTGTAATTGTAGTTGAAGATAAAGAGAAAATAACTTATACATGTCCTTTTGGTACTTTTGTATATCGCAGGATACCTTTTGGATTATGTAATGCATCAGCTACATTTCAACAATGCATGCTTAGTATTTTTAGTAATATGGTTAAACATTTTCTTGAAGTCTTCATGGATGATTTTTTTTTGGTAATTCATTTGATGATTGCTTGTCTAATTTATAAAATATTTTGATTAGGTGTGAAGAAAAAAATCTTTTACTCAATTGGGAGAATTGCCATTTCATGGTAACAACTGTTATTATTCTTGGACACATTATTTTGTCAAAAGCTATTAAAGTAGATAAATCTAAAATTGAGTTCATTGCCAATTTGCTAATACCAAATTCTATGAAGGAGGAAAGATCATTTTTAGGACATGCTGGTTTTTGTAGTAGATTTATCAAAAAAATTAGTATAATATCTGTGTAATCTTCTAGCAAAAGATGCTATATTTGAATTAACTAAAACTTATGAAAACCTTTTGTTAAGCTTAAAAGCTTTGATTGATATGAAACGTGCTGAATTAACTCTAAGAGTTAATGAGGATGAAGTGATGTTTAACATTTATCATGCACTGAAGTTTCAAGAGGACTACATTTGTGTAATAGGATTGAAATATTAGAAACTTGCTTGCATGATAATTTTCTCAAATAAATTTCTACCAAACCTATAGAGTAATGCATTGTTAATTCCATAATGCAAGGTAATGACCATGATATTAATAATAAGGATGTAATGTATTATTTGCTATTTCTTGAATCAAGAGAGGTGGAGTTGAAGGAGGGTAAATGCAAGGAAGCAATAGGAGATACCACACTCAAGGAACAAACAATATCAACTGAGTTGAAAATACTTCCTGAGAGGTCTTCCATTAAAAAAGTTGCAAAAATAATCTGAATGCATTGACCTAGGTTCTGATACCACTGTTGGGTTCACAAAATCTAAAGATAACATGCGTTGTGGAAATTTAAAAATTTTCAACAATTGAAATAGAAGCTAATCCTAGATTCGATGTGATTTTTTATTTACATTTTTTTTGTTTTCTTAATTAAATTAAATGATTTAGTTTCATGAACTATACCTATCAAGCACTCCATTTGCTGAAGGGTATGAAGGAAATAAAATTCTACAAGCTCCATATGAACACCTTCACAATTGGAAATGATATTCATCGAATGAGAATTTTCTAGTTACGATAGTGGATTAATTAGTTCTTAGACTTGAGGCATCATGGTGACCTTATGCATGATATCAAGCACTTTGAAGTATTTCCCCTTTCGATGATAATCATAAGGGGTTTACTTTAGGTGTATGATCTTCATGTATGGAGGCAATGAGTGGCTAACAAAGGATCCATCACCAATCTGGTTGACTAGGTGAAACTCCTATATTTTCATAGTCCTTGATCCCGAAGACTTTAACCAAGGTAACATGAATACTCATGGGATTTTCTAGTGATTCATTAAAGGATCAATGTGACTTGAAATAGGATCATATTTATTAAGTCATATTAGTGTTTCGTCAAATAATCCATGCCCCAGACTTAATCGGGAGATTAGTTGATGAAATGATCTTATTTGCATGGTACTTTTAATAGAAAAGGTTCATTTGCAATTCATTTAAGACTAGGTGGTCAAGATGCACTGCTAGGTGCTTCCCTTTACTTGGGAGGTTCTTAGAACTAAGGAGTTAATTCTAATTGGATTAATTAATTGGTTAATTAATTAGAATATTAATTTATTCATAAGTTGAAAATGCTACAAGCCCACTGCTAACTTAGCTGTGAACCTAATGGGTCACACACAAATTGAGATTATCTGCTTCTAATCTATTTTTAATTAAAGGTGTTAGATTAAGTTAATTAATATCAATGAAATGCGACATCCTCATCTCACGAGCATGTATCATATGCGCGAGTCTTACTGAGCTATTTGATGTCCCATTTCAAAAAGCTCTAAACTCAGAGGCATGTTCCATGATCGCCATCATTTGCGCGACCATGCCCCGTAGCCAAATTTAGTCTAAGGACTTTATTTAATGTACAGAAATAAAAGATGCATGACATAAGATAAAGAAAATGCCTTTTTATTAATATGATTCCCAATAAGATGGTCTTTACAAAAGAAAAAAAGTATAATACAACCAATCCAATTGGAGTCTTGGGCATCCTACTGTAACAGAAAAAACAACAAGCAAGATAGGTTTTCCTTTTTATAGTGGATTTTACCATCTTAAACATGTTGACCAGCTCAGCAAGGCTAGTCTCTATTTTGTGCATGTTGAAATTCACCATAAATAAGCTAAACAAGGGTGGCAAAGACTACAAGACGAGGTCTACAAAGAGTTCATTACCTATAATAACTCTAAAGACCTCGAGCTTTTCAATCAAGGCTATCATCTTTAGTCCATGGTTATGGACCAAAGAGCCTTCCGTCATACAATATTATTGTTCCTTAGATATCTAGTATCTAGCCTACTTCGTATGTTCTCCATATAATTCCTTCATATGAAGATGGATATAAACAGCATGTGATATACCCTCTTATTACCTTTGCAACTCGTTTGCCTTTGTAACTAATTTGACATTAATACTATCATATAGCATTGAGCTTACAAATCATCGTCAACTTGTTTGCGATGGTCCACAAGATGTTTTTGCATTTGCTAGTAGAGTAGGCGGCAGTGTCACATTGAAGACATTAGCCCTCTTTTTAGACTAGAGAACAATTTAAAGGTTCCTCAGCCAATCGACATAGTTAGGACCAATAAGTTTGTTGATGTCAAGAATAGAAGCAAGTAGATTTTTAGCCATTTTTAAATCAAATATCTATAAAAATGCGAGGTAAAAAATAAGCATACATTCAACTGTTTATTCATTGATAATAAGATATTTTATTATAAATATCTTCCCACTATTTTATTCAAATTCCATCACCCCCTAAATGGATATCCAAGAAATCATATTTCCTAGTGGGTTTGAAGTCCAATTTGTTTTATCATACATCCCAATTTTATGAGCTCATATGATACGATTAAAAGGTAGCTAACACACTAACAATTGTATCGTCATATAGCCCTCACACTATTTCACCTCACTACTTCCCATACACTTAAATTTTATGAGCCCATATGGTACTAAGTGTCAAGAGTTACCCATCAAATGTCCATGTATGTAAGACAACTAAAGTATGTACCATGATTCTTGGCCAACACCCTTAGCCCTCTTACCCCATGAGCATTTCCATGCTAGTAGCAAGCACAACTCTTATCTCCACTTAGCACATTCTATGACTCGTGGCCAATGGATTAAGTATGGCAGCATTTCACATACCAACTATTTTTGATGGATAGTTTGGATGATTAGGCCCAACCCATATGGTCCATTTACACTTGATATAGAATTTACTTAAATATTCTTAAATTTTAAACAATTTTAAGTGAGGGTTCCATTCTACCATGACCTCATTATATTAGTTAAGTTGTTTATTTAATGCTGCACTATTCCTAAGATTGTAATCATAATCAAAGGAAAGCATTAAATAAAGCTATGCATGAATGTACCATGCATATATAATGGGCTGATAATAGGCGTATCCTATGAGATCCACTGAGCCAAAATAGATCTATAGTCAATTTAAGGGTAATAATTAAAATGAAAATAGATCTTATCTATTACATAAGTGCATCATCCATACATTCATGGTCTTTTAATTCTTTTCTTTTCTTCACCTTGCTCTATCATCTTATCCACTAAAAATAAAAAGAATACCTCCCTAACCTAATTCTACTCTCATTACAATTGCTATCCTAACAAAAAAAGATGGAATTTCTTCTAAGGGTAGGTAAATAAGAGGGAGACGGAATTTAACATTGAAAGTCAAAAATAGAGAAAAAAACAAGACTCACAGGCCTCATTTCAAATAAAGCATTAAAACCATTACACATAAATTAAATGGTCTGGCTCCGTGAACATCCAAACCACACACGCTCAATTTAATCATCACATTATATAACTCAAAGCATGTAAATTTATGCATTATTTAAAAATGATGTTTTTCAAGTTTGGGAGTTAATTCATGATTTTTCAAAAAATCTATTTTTCCCAAATTTTAAAATTCATAATTAGTCAAACTGAAATAATCAAATTTAACTGAAATGGATATTTAACTGAAATAATCTATTTCAATTTGACCAAATTTTAAAATTCATAATCAAAAAATCTTTTATTAACCAAATTTTCAATTAACTAATCAAATATTCAATTTGATTTGGCTGAACGAGCACCCATACGAGTATTAGCCAAGTTGAGCTCAGGCGTGGGCACTTCATGCCCTAACTAGGTAATTGCCGAGACAAATGCCTGCCCAGGCAAATGCCTACCCAGTCAAGCGAGGCGATGTGCACAGGCCTAGCTGATCGTGTGAGTGTACTAGGCTAGTTGTGTCGGCCAACCCACAAGCAATAGACGTGCAACATGCTACACATCGTCCAAGTCTACTACTAAGCATTGGCAACTATCGCTCGATGCACTGGACAATTTGGGTAAAATATGTTGCACGTCGCCCAAGCCTGTACAACTCATGAGTAGCCTAGGCGGGCAATGGGTTGGACTCATTCCCATGGGCTGGGCAAAATCGAGTACCTATAAGCCAGTGCCTGCTAGGCACGATGGGTAGCAGACAAGCTATTGCCTGTCATCTTTTCACGTGCTGAAAATTATTTTTTTCTATTTTTAGACTAATTATGAATTTTTAAATTTGGGAAAAATAGATTTTTTGAAAAATCATGAATTAACTCCCAAACTTGAAAAACATCATTTTTAAATAATGCATAAATTTACATGCTTTGAGTTATTTCCCAAATTTTAAAATTCATAATTAGTCAAACTGAATTTAGTTAACTGAAATAATCAATTCAATTTGGTCAAACTGAATTTATTTTTTGATTTTTTGATTTGGTTTTGCGGTTAATCAAAAATTATATAAAAAAAATTGATTAATACTTCACTCATGATTGCAACATTGGAAACACTAGTCTAGTAGAATTTTACTATATCATGGTAGCATGACAAGATAAATTGACATTAAAAATTATGTAAAGCAAGAAAGTATTACCACATAAATATGAAATAAATTGTCACATATGCAGATATCTCTGGGCTTTTGTGATAATGTTTGGCTCGAAAATTACATAATGTACAAATTCCAAGTGTAATCCAACATGTTTCTTCATAAAGATTTACAAACCAGAAAACAAAAGAGGACCATCTGGAAAGCACTGAGCTCATTCTGCTGGAGAACTTATTCAATCTGTACCTTTGAATTAGGCATTATATTCATAAGGTTGCTGCAAAAACCAAAGATGAACATAGTAAAAATTTTGACGAACAAAATAGTATTACTTAAGAAGAATTAACACGTGTAAAATAAGTAGTAAGTTCACAAATTAACCAAAAAAATTGGTAACAGATAGCCAAGGAAGATAATTTCCCTCAAAATTACTTGACCTATAAGCCACATAATCCCCCTTTAACAAAGCCTCCAAAAAATTAAGTAGACATGATAAAGACTCCTCTAAACTATTCTATGCGGTAATTTAGATACCTATCTAACTCTGATTCATTGCCTTCGATCCCAGTTGTCATTTCATGTACTTAAAACTAAATGAGATTGTTCTTTTATATTTTTTCCCATAGAGTCCATTTCTGCACATAATTAATCTTGAGTTATTGCACATTATGGTGTGTAAGCTACAATTCACCATAAATTAATTTCATTTTGTGGATGTTCATTTTTCAACTCGTTTAGCATACAATTTTGCAAGGAACATTGAGACTGATGAGAAAATTGTCTCTGTGTGCCCCATGTCTTCTATCTCATCGTATGTTAAAAGTTATGGCCATTTTAAACTTCTAAAAAAAATAACTTCACACATGTTTGCACTTGCTTATTTTTACAGGGAGTTGATGTCCACTTTTGCTCAAAACTTTAGGTATAGCCTTATTATAGTACATTTCTCATACATAGAGTGAGTGTGATTTCTTTTCGAGTTTGTTTAATGTTTGATCATCTAATGCTTGATTTTATTCATCAGAACTTGAATTTGGCCACACGAATCTTATGGTGTGGTATATGTCAATTAACTCTTCCCATGTAAAAGAATAAGACTAACTAAAGTTTTACGCAAGAAAGCATTAAATATATTTTGCCTTGCTAGTCTTTTTCCATTTTGTTGATATCAATTTCGACCTCAACTTTAACAATTGTATTGCTAATGTAGGTCACAAATAGATTTTGAGTTATGTCGCAATTTATACATTACATTATTTCACATGTTTTAACTGAGCTCATGCGTCATTTTTATTTTGTTCCCCTCATCTATTAACTCATTCCCAATCAAAATATAAGTCCCAATGATGTTTAAGAATAGATATAAGTTTGGACTCGTTTGTCTACTTTCTTTGTTGAGTTGATATTTATTTCTACGCAAGTCTACAAATGTTTCTAATGTGTATGAGATATTTACCCAAGCTCATTTAGCATTTAATTTTTATAGGCACAAAGGGACCCATAAGAAGATATGTTAAGTGTGCTCAATGTTCATATATTGACTCGTTTAACATATAATTTTGCAAGGACCACAGAGACTGATGAGAAAATTGCATCAGTTTACCATATGTCTGTTATCTTATCCCATGTTAAAAGCTATGGCTATTTTACACTTCTGGACAAAATAACATCACATGCATTTTCACTTTCATGTTTTTTAAATGGAGTTGGTGTCCGCTTTTGCTCAAACTTTTAGTATAGCCTTATTATAGTATGTTTCTCACAAATAGAGTGAGAGTTGTTTCTTTTCAAGTTTGTTTAATATTTGATCATCTAATGCTTGATTTATTTGTTGGAAACTTGAATTTGGCCACAAGCATCTTATGGTGCGGTTTACATTAGTTAACTCTTCCCAAGTAAAAGAGTTAAACTAACAAAAATTCTATGCAAGAAAGCACTAGATGCATGTGGTCCTGCTGGTCTTTCTTCATTGTGTTGATTTTAGTTTCAACCTAAACTTCAGCCATCGTATTGCCAATGTGGGTTACAAATAGTTGCTGAGATATGTCACAGTTTGAGGTTATATAAAAAAAGTTGTGCATCGCATCATTTTACTTGTTTTCATTGAGCTTATGCAGTTATTTGTGAGAATCTTATTATGTGCTCCTCATCTATTAACTTATCCCCAATCAAAATGTAAGGCCTAATGATGTTTAAGAGAGCAGATACAAGTTTGGAATCATTTGTGAAGTTTTTAATTGAGCGTATCCCTTTGACATTAGCATAGAGATAAAAGTAATTATATATGGGTGCTTGTTAGGGAATAAGTATACCGAACATGGCATGCAAGAAATTCTTAGTTGGAGGCTTTGCCTGTCGAAATAAGAATTTTTGTATTGCAATTGTACACGACTAGTCCTCAAACTTGAGGCACGATGGTAACCTTTTGTACATCCTGCAACACTTGGATATATCTTTTGATTGTTTGATAATCACAAATGGGGTATGTTAGGTGTTGCACTGATGTGTATGGAGGTTTGCCAGTAGCCAATATAGAATTCGACACTTGTCTTTTTAAATAAGGGAATCTCCTGTGTTTTTATATTTTGTGATTCAAAGACCTTGGCCAAGGTAGGATGAATCGTGATTCATCAAGAATCATTAGAACTTGAAATGGGATCATAATTATTAAACCATTTAGAGTTTCGACTTATAATCCATGCCCTAGATTCAATTGGGAAATTAGTTGTCGAAAGGACTGTACATGTATGGTACTCACAACTAAAATAGGTTTACTCACCATTTTACTTAAGACTAGTTTGCCATGATTACTTGCTCAGTGTTTTCATAGATAGTGAGGTTCTTGGAATTAAGGAGTTGATTCCAAGCGGATTAATTTTTAGCCTAGAGTTGGAGAATAATCAATTTTTTAGCCCTATAAATAGTTATGACTGAAAATTACACATACTAATTCAGAAAATTTAAGCAAAAATTATTTTATGTAAGTCTTTTATTTTTCTCTCCAAGAAAAGAAAAAGAAAAGAAAGAAAAAGAAAAGCATTTTCTTGTAATCTTGATTTTCTTGTTCTTTAAAAGAAAAATTAGTTTCTTGTTATTCTCTTCATATTGTTCTTTCAAACACTTAAAGAATCAATCTTAATTGTTCTTGAAAATTTACTCCGATTCTAGATTAGTAAATAATTAAAAAGATACTAGCGAATCCTTTTGATTTGTGTTACTCTTCCGTATTGTGGACCTAATAGAGGGGAGACACTTAGATCTCTATGAGTTTTGAAAGTCTAGGATAAGTAAATGATTGCTTCATTCCCTACAACAACTGGAGTGCATGGAAGGTATAATCCAAATTTCATATTTTTTATATATTCACTTGAATAAGCGCGAACGTTAAAATCACTTTCGAATCAAAGGGGTTAAATTTATGTTTCATAAAATTTTAATTTTCCGTTGATCATACCCTTACAATTATAGTGAACTCAACAATTCATACATTATTTAAGGTGTGAGTCATATGGTGGTTTTTATACAAGAAGATAAAACTAAGAGAGTAATCCATTTGCACCACCATATGTCGGGCATGCTGATTATGAATGGAATTAAAATCTGATGCAAAATCATACCTTCTCCAACACTTATGATTATGTGAAATGACATGAATCTAGTTGTCCACCACCACAGTAGAAGATAGCCCTTGAAGAAATACTCACTCAAATAACAAGCTACAAAGCTAATTCATGTTGAAAACTAAACCTAGTTATTGAGCATTGGAGAAAAAGCCAAGTCTTGGAGAAGTAATGACTCAATTAGCTAACTCCTATAGCCAATTCGTGACTAAGGCCAAAACTAATATCCATAATCCATCAACATAATTTCGAAATCTGTAGGACTAAATTAGTAAGTTGGATAATAAATTTTCTAAGAGTCAACAAGATCATTTGCCTTGCACACCTGAGGCAAATAGAGTTGGCAAAGAACATTGTGATGTCAATATTTTTGGAAGTAGTGAAGAATTATAAACTCCCTTGATGGATGAAAAACTCATCATGGAAAAACAAGAGACATCAATACAAACACCTCTAGTGGAGAAAATATTTCTTGTCCTTAGCTCCCGAAGTAGAGTAAGCTTAGTTCAAGTTTTGGGGTAGAAATAAGGACATCATCTCGCAAGTTCAAAAACTAGAGGACTATAGGACGGTTGCACTTACTGAAGCATGCAACACCATTTTACCCAAAGCTTAAATATCTAGGGCGTTTCATTATCCCCTACTCTATTGAAAATTTTATTTTTGAGAAAGCATTATGTTATATGAGTTCAAACAATAATTTGATGCGTTTATGTATTTTTCGAAGCTTCCTGGATGAACTAAGACCTATTACATTCGATTGCTAAACAAAGCTATCAATGAGGGTCATTGAAGATGTATTCATGAATGTTGAAAGTTTGTTCTTCCTATAGATTTCATCATCCTTGATAGGAAAAAAATAGAAACATCACTAGTATACTTGGAAAATCATTGATGGTAATCGGGCATGCTTTCATTGATATACAAAAGGTCCTTGATGCCATACCAAATTATCTTTACTATACCTATCTTGGGGAAGCACCTCCACTACTGGAGCACACAAAGGCTTGGCATGAGAAGCATTTATTCTTAGAACTCGACTAAGCAAAGAAGAAGTCAGGCTAAAGACTATAAATCAAGCACTTTTGGGGAGGCAACTCAAGTCATTTTATATTTCCTTGCTTTCATAGAATTTTCTTTGCAATTAGTTTTTATTTGTTCTAGATTAGTAATTTAATTTAGGTTGCATTATTCCTTAATTTAAGTTGTGTGTAATTGAACTTTTTTTTATTTTCTTTCTCTTTTGTAGGTTGCAATACAAAATGCTAAAATATTTCTCAACACGAGGCAGAACACTACAACCTTAAAGGGAAGTCCTCTGCACTTATCTTTTATTTTCACAATGAAAGGGAAGTCCTCTACACTTATCTTTTACTTTCACATTGAGGACAATGTTGTATTCAAGTTTGGGGGGAGTTTCTATTTTTTTTATCTATATTTCGTGCTTTCATGATTCTTATAAATATTTTTTTCTATTTTATTTTATTGAGTAGAATAAATTTATTTTGTCAAGTTGTGAAAACTGAGTTGTAGTGTTGTTGAATCATTTGGGGCTAATGGGAAAAACTAGATTGCAATGAAGATAATTCTTGAGAATTAGGTGTTAGTTTGCCTTTCTTTTTTATTATTGTTTTAACAAAGCACATAGTTGTTTGTTAAGTCACGTTTGGAGTACTTAGAGATAGTTTACGAGGAATAGTTATTTTCTAAAAGGTCCCACCAACTCTAGAACTCGTTTGATCATTAGTCAAGGAGAAATCCTAGATGACATAGTATTGAGAAAATGATTTAGGCCATCTTTAGAAAGTTTGAGCCTTTCAAGTCTACCAACTTATCATGCTTTATCCCCAGTGTCACTCTTGAGCTTAATTGAGCCTTTTCCATCCTTACAAAATATCCCTCCTGTATTTTTACCCTTCACTCTGTGCACATTTATTAGAGAACATTATATGAATTTGAACAAATATGCAGATATTGGGTAGTTGTTGAAAAATGTTTCATATAATCTCCTCATAAAAAAATGAGAAAAAAAGTTAAAAAAAAAGAGAATGACAAGAAACATGTGAGGAAGAATGATAAAACATTGATAACAATGTGAAGCAACATAAATTTGGGTTGTTAAAATTCTTGTGAAAAAGATGAAGAAAAGGCAGGAGATTAAGATATAAAGAAAGAAGGGGTGACAACTGACGAATCAAAAGAAGAAATATGGAGCTAGGGGTATAATGTTGAGAGGTTGATTCTAGCTACTATAGTTCTTGAATGTTTGTATGTCTTGGGGTGATTTTAAACCAAGTAACTTGTAATAGCCAAGCCTCATACTACTCACTTGGCCAATATAATTCGTGCATTACGTGCTAATTTTATATGCTACTTGCATTTCTATTGACATTGCATAATTTATTTCATTTTATACGACATGCTTGAATATTAAACTTAATTTTGAAACTCTTGCACGATATTAGTTATTGAATTTCCTAATCTAAGTAGTTGATTTTACATTGAAATAAGAATAAAATGAGGTTGATTAATAGTGGATATAGATGAGATATATAGATTATAATTTTGAAAGTGTTAAAAGTGTTACTAGTAAGCTTATATAGTTTGATTCGATTTTATCTAGGTATTTCAAAAGTATATATGGGTAAATTTCATATTTGAGATATTGGACATAAGATCATATGATTGAAATGTGATATTACAATATTCATTTATGTATAAGACTATATAATTTTTAATATGGATAATTATTCAAGAATCAGGTGACAATTGGGTAAGAAATTAAATGAACGGCTAGAAAATTAGCTTATGAATTATCTATGGGATCTTGTGGTAATTAAAATATGTTGTAATAAAATTAATGTATAGTACATCTAATCTAGGCTTGAAAGATGGGTGAAATGTCAGATTTATATCACAACTTGACATCTCATGCTTGCCACCAAGCTTAAGCAAACACCTCAAGTGCCACCTCAAGCTTTCCTTCACCCTTAAGCCATGAACAGACCCTTATTTAAGCTATTTTCAGATTCCAAACACACACATTAAGGTCTCCAAGTTCTCCAAGTTGATTCCAAGTTGAAATAAAAGCAAGAAAAGCAAAGGAGAAGTGATTACCAACAAGTTTAATCTTAAAATCTGCATAGGTAACACTTAACTATGATTTTGCCTTTAATTTTTAAATTATTCTAAATAGGTTTATTGTATAATAAGCTTTCAATATCTCTTATAAAAGTTTTATAAAGTTTTTAGTTAGACTTTGGTGCACAAAGAAAGGGTTTTTGATGACAAACACTTAATCGGAAATACTTGTGGCAGAAACTATCACCTTGCTATTTTCTTGTGTTTTAGGCTTCAAAAGTGTATGGTGTGTTGAATAAAACCTATAAGTATCATCATATAAATGTTCATATATGAGTTAAGAGTATTGGAATAAATTTTCATTGGTTAGAAATTGAAATAGGGCATGATATTGAAGAGATGATCAAAACTGTCACCAACGAATTTCAGATTCTGTCCTGTGTAAAGGGGACTGGTTTTGGAGTATTAAATCCATTAGTTTTGGCAAGATATAACCTTTTTGCCTCTTTTCATATGTTATCTAAGTGTGGTAAAAATTTTGGAGTGATTGAGTAGGGTGCCAAAACCATTAATGTTATGAAGTACGCAAAACTGTCATGATAGGAAAAAATTTATTTCAGTGTGCTGTGAAGGGATCTAAACTTGGGAAGCTATATTCGTGAGTTTTAGCCATTATATGACATGGTTACAATTTTTTTTATGTTATCTAAGTGTGATCAAAATTGTGGAGTGAATGAATATGTCTATGGGTATCAAAATCATCATGCAAATTAATATGACAGCAAAAATGTAAATTTGTAAATTTGTCCCATTTGTTCTTTAACATGTTCCAACATAGATGTGGTGCATTTGATCCCTAACATTTAGGGAGATGTTATAAGATTATAATACATAAATTAAATGAGATTATTATACATTTAAGATATGGAATAAAGGTACGTAGAAGGTTGTATTTGGTTATAGTTTCTAAGTGGTATGGTTGTTTAGTTAAATTGAGATTCAAGATCTTTATACTACATTAGTTATAATGAACTTGTTAATTTTGGATGGTGATTGATATCTTGTATTTTTACAGATTGTTTCACATCTAGGGTTGAGAGTAATACTTAAGAAACCTAGAAGTAACACACAACCGATCAAAGGTAAGTAAAGATTCATTTGCAACTACAATGCATAGACATAGTAAATGTGTGATTTATATGTAATATCATAGATCATATGTGCATAGCAGAGGCCACACATTATTGTCATTCATGTCCATTGAGCATATATACATAGGCATTGGCATATGCATGAGCATTATGATAAATGTTGCATTGCACGGCATGATTCTAAGAAAGAAAAATATTTTGCTGACCACTACTAGTGCACCGAATCATGCATAGATTTGTATGGTTGTATGCATGGATTTGCAGGTTTATGTGCATGGATTTGTATGTTTAGGAGTATGCATGGATTTGCATGCTTACACCATTATTGGCCATTGGATTATAGTGGTGTGCAGAGCTCTTTTTCGGTGCATGGGATAATAGCATTGGTTAAGGGCCCAAGAAAGAAATGATTTTGACATAAATATTTTGATGCATAAAATTACATTGTGGGCATAGCATTTTGAGATGCATGACTTGATATTATGGATTATTCTTTGACATGCATAATCTTTACTTGCTGAGAGTTAGCTCATATAGTTTATGCATTGTAGGTGAATCTGGTGATACTTGATACCATGGACTGGACAAGCCGTTGGGGTTCTTACAGGTTTTGAGGATCAGTGTATATGGTTGACGACCTACTAGGTTATGTTGTCAAGCCGTTGGGATTCCTACAGGTTCTGAGGATCAGTGTACATGGATGAGACCTACTGAATTATGTTTTGGGCATATTCTAATTTTCACATTCATTATTATTATGGAAATTGATGACTGTATATAAAGGGCTACAAGATACAAAATGTCATTACTTCTTTCGAAAGTAAAGGCTATTATTTTTATTTTTGAGTCTATCGTATTATAACTTTGGGATGTCGTGTCCTGTATAACTCTTGAAATTTGATAGTAAATCAACCTGAGAATAGCGTGATTGTGATGGGTGTTGTGTTTTTATATAAATAGTGATTTTTCTATATAAAGGGTTTTATGTTAGAACATATTTTACTGTTATCTCAAAGTGCTACATTTGACAAAATATATATATATATATACATGCATACACATGTGCTACCTTTTCAAAATTATTGTTATATCAATATCTATATTTAGTGTTGGGGGGTGTTACATAACTATCCTAATAACCTACAATTACACAAGCCATACATTACAAGATCTAAAAGTTTTTTTAATCTTTGATGTTATGTCCATCATGGAGTTGGAAATAATTATTGAACCATAATTAAAATGGATCTTTTAGAAACTACTTGACTTTATAAACCTATCCAATGATGAACTTGACTTGATGCAAGGGCTATACATACACACACAAGGTCATGAAGTAAGCTGAAATTAGCATGCAAGGTGGCACTTTAGACATGAACATATTTTTAAAATTATCTTTGAGATAATACCTTTTGAAATCTTTGAGACTGGATAATGGTTCAATGGGTATGTAATAGCAAAATGATGAATAAAATGGAAAAGAAACAAAAACTTGGACTTCAAATCATCTATATTGAATTAAAAGCTAGAATTAGTGAGCCTTTTAGCTTTAGTTCTCCATTACCATAAATAAAAAAGACATCTTGAGTCCATCCTAAGTACTTAAGGATCATCTTTATGGTTTTCCAGTGGTCCTCGCCTAGATTGAACTGATAATTATTTGTGACACTCAGAGTATATGCAATATCAAGCCATGTACATAGCCTGGTGTACATATCCTTCCAATGGCAGAAGTATATGGTATGCAAGTTAATCTCTCTTTCTTCTGGAGTATATGGGGAGGTAGACGTCGAAAGAGAGACCCGATGACTCATGGGTAAGAATCCTCTTTTGGAGTCTTGCATGTTAAACCTTTTTAGCATTTTGTCTTTGTATATGGATTCGAATAGTTTGATCATCATCCTGAATTTGTCTCTATAGATCCTCATCCCCAAGATATAGGATACTTTTACCAAATTCTTCATAGAAAATTGAGTAGACAATCAAGCCTTCATTAACTGTAACATCCCGACATCATTCCTAATGAGTAAGATGTCAATAATATAAAGCACAATAAATGTCACCGCGCTCCCACTAATTTTCTTATACACACAAGGTTCATCCAAATTCTTAAGTAAACCAAAATTTTTATTACCTCGTCGAATCAGAGGTTCTGGATTTTGGAAGCTTGTTTAAGTCCATAATAGGATTTCTGGAGTTTGCAAACCTTTTGCTTGCTCCTGCTAGATATGAAGCCATTTGGGAGTATTTCCATTGAGGAAGGTGGTCTTCATATCTATTTTTGATATCTCATAGTTGTAATATGCAAATGGCAAGCAATATACCAATGGATTTCATCCTTGATACTGGTGAGAAGGTTTTCTCATAATCAATCCTTATCTTTGAGTGTAACCCTTTGCAACTAATCATGCCTTATAGGTCACTACCTCTCTACCTACTCTAAGCTTCCGCTTATAGACCCATTTAAAACCAATGGTAAAATACCGTGTGGTGGGTCTACCAAGGTCCATACCTTGTTGGAGTACATAGAGTTATTCTCAACTTGCATTATCTCTTGCCATCTTTCTGAATCGATTTTAGACATCTGTTCTCCATAATTCCTTGGATTATTGTCCAAAGAATGCTCCTTCTTATTATTCTCCAACAAAAGACCATACCTCTTAGGTGGCCTTGAGATCATTTTAGATCTCATAGGAGGTTGTGTGATAGAAGTGTTAGATGCTAGTGATTCAGATAATACTGCTTGTGGGATGTTTTGTGGTTTTTGAATTTCTTCAAGCTATACGACCTCACCTTTTATAATCTAATAGAAACTCCTTCTCAAGAAAGATGGGATTTCTTGAAATGAACACCTTTTGTTTTGAGGGGTCAATGAAATAATATACAATAGATTTCCTTGGATAACCCACAAACTTGTATAAGGTGGATCTAGCATCCAACTTATCTCCTACTAGCTGTTTCATGTAATTAGGGCAACCCCATACCCTAAGGTATTTGTATGAAAGGGTCTTGCCACACCACATCTCATATGGTGTTTTGGGCATCGACTTACTTGGCACTTTGTTCAATAGAAATGCCATCATTTTAAGATCATAGCTCTAAAATGAAAGAGGAATCCTAATTAAACTCATCATGGATTGAATCATGTCCTACAAGGTTCGATTCCTTTGCTCAGCAAGCTTATTTTGTTGTAGAGTCATAGGCAGAATCTACAATGAGATAATCCTATTATCTATTAGATAATCAAGAAACTCTGAGCCTAAGCACTCGCCTCATCAATTAGATCGAAGAGTCTTGATACTTTGCATAGTTTGTTTATCTACTTATTACTTAAAGTCTTTGAATATTTCAAAGGCTTCAAACTTGTATCTTAAAAGATACACATACCTATATCTTGAGTAATTATCGATAATGGTATTGAAATAATGGTAGTTTCCTCGGCCACTAACACTTAGTGGCCCGTATACATCCGTATGGATCAAATTGAAAGGATAAGCACGCTCCACTTGTCCAACAAATGGTGACTTGGTCATCTTTTTCTTTAGACATAATTTATATGTTGGCATTTCTCGCTCATCCTTGAAGCCAAACAATTGTGCCAACTTGTTAATTCTCAACTTAAAGATATGACCTAGTCTAGCATGCCATAAGTATGTGGATATATGATCATCTAGTTTATGTTTGTTACTTTGTTGAATATGCAAGATGGGGTTTTAGGTAGGATAGTATATAAATTATTTGTCAAAGTTCCAACATAAACTAAAGAAGAACTAAAATAAATGGAACACATTCCATCATTTATTAAAAAATTATAACCCTCTCTACCTAAAATAAGAATAGAGATACTGTTATTATTAGTTTAGGAACATAAAGATAAGAATTGAAAACTATCCTACTACCATCTCCTAATGTTAAGTAGACAGTTCCCATGGCTAATGAAACAACATTTGCTCCATTGCGAAGACTTGGGATTCACTCTCCACTACTCAGCTCTCTGCTTCTTGCCATCACCTGCAAATCATTTCATAAATGAGCACCACAACTGCTATCTAAAACCCATGAAGCATCATTACCCAAAGGTTAACTTCAACAAAGAACATACCAAAACTCTGGCAACTTGCAGGGTACTCATTCTAGTTCCTCTTTTAATGCCCCACTTACTATAGTAATTACACTTGTCCTCGGCTTTGGAATTCTTCTTCACTCCAGTAGAGGCCTTCAAGTTCTTAGCCTTCTTAGAAGAACCTTTCTTGTTCCCTTCTTCGACCATTTGGTTTTAGATTGGGATTAAGATGTTGGGTTCACTATAATCGCAGGGCATACATAGTGAAAAATTAATTTTTTTTATCAAACATAAATTTAACCCCTTAATTCAGAAATGATTTTAACAATCGTGCTTATTCAAGTGAATATATAAATAAATATTAAATTCGGATTATACATTTCATGCACTTTGATTGTTGTAGGGAATGAAGCAATTAATTATTTATCCTAGACTTTCAGAACTCACAGGGATTAAAATATCTCCCCTTTATCAGGTCCACAATAGGGAAGAGTAGTACCAATAAAAAAGATTCACTAGTATCCTTTTAATTGTTTAATAATCTAAAATTGAAGTAAATTTTCAAGAATAATAAAGATTGATTATTTAAGTTCTTGAAACTATAATATGAAGAGAATAACAAGGAGCTGATTTTCTTTTAAAGAACAAGAAAATCAAGATTATAAGAAAAACACTTTTCTTTTTCTTTCTTATCTTTTCTTTTCTTGGAGATAAAAATAGAAGACTTAAACAAAATAAATTTTGTTCAATATTTGCTTATCATAATAGCTAATTTTCAGCTATCCCTATTTAGGGGTTGGAATTTGCTCCTACTCCAACTCTTGGAAAGTTTGTTAATTTTGAACTACTATTTTATCTTAAAAATATTTTAAATTTTCCAACAACTCTTCTATTTTTCTCTCTCCTATGTATGTGAACTTATTTGAGACTACGTTAATCATCAAAATTATCTACATACATCCTTGATATTAATTTGAACTCTTCAAATAATTATCAAGATAGATATATATCAAATATACCATAATTATATTTATATATTAAATAAATCCTAGTGGCCGATTTCTATCCCATAAAAATCTTTCACTACATTTATTTATTTATAACTATGTTAATTAAATAAGTCATATTTATTTAATTTATTCTTTTCATATTTTAGTGGGCTTGTTAAGTGATCCACATTAATTTTTTGGGCTTGAACTCAAAAAACCACAAATCAACCCAATTGATTTAATTACAATTTAGTCAATCTAACTGATTGATTTAATTTACTCCAATTGGGCTTTCTAATCAAATTAGGTCCAATTAAATAATCTAATTACTTAATTGAATAATTTAATTTAACCATTAAATTAAATAGAACCTTAATTAATTAATCAATATTAATTAATTAATTTTCAACTGTTGGATAAATTATAAAATTAAAAATATTATTTTTCATAAAGATGTGTGACCCTCTTAGGTTCACTATTAAGCTAGTAGTGGGCTTGCAATATTTTGCAACTTATTAATAACAATTATTTCAATTAATTAATCCAGTTGGAATTAACTCCTTAATTCCAAGAACCTCACTATCCATTAAAATTGCTAGTAAATAATTATGGCAAACTAGTGTTAGGTGAAATAGTAAGTAAACTTATTTAAGTTGTTAGTACCATACACGTACGGTTATTTCCACAGCTAATTTCTCAATTGAATCTAGGGTATCGATTATTAGTCAAAACCCTAAATGATTTAATGACTGTGATCCCATTTCAATTTCTAATGATTCCTGATGAATCATATTTCATCCTGCCTTAGCCAAGGTCTTTAAATTACGAACTATAAAAATACATGAGCTTCTCTTATTTAAAAAGAAAAATATCGAATTCTATGTTAGCCACTCACAAACATCCATGCACACCAATGCAACACCTAACATACCACCTTGGTGATTGTCAAGCAATCAGAAAATATATCTGTAACACCTGTTAACCTAACTGCAGAACATAAACAAGCTAATACAGTTAAATCAATAAATATTAACTTTTCATCAATACTAGAGTTATGGTTTTGATAAAAGTTCCCATTTTTTACTATAAGAGAAAGAACTTGAATTTATTTGTTGTTTTATTTTATTGTAGACACACCATATATATAAATCAAAACTAAGTACATTTGTTTATGAAATCATAATAGAGCAGCGTATTTAAAAACAAAACAAAGTTTCCAAAATAGACTATAAAATAGCTTGAATCATGGCATATGAACAAATTTCTGTGCGACTGCTCTAAAGACTCAGTCAACCTCTAAATCTGTACATTTCCACCTACATCATATGAATCTAATGAGCTAAAGGCTCAGTAAGGTGAAACTAATGCAGTACCAAATAACGTACATGCAAGTCACATGAATAATTAAATATATTATTCAATTTAATCACTTTCATTCATAAATCATTCTTCAGGGCCTTTGAAGTGTGGTACCTAACTAATAACGATAAACTGTGATCTTCGAAACCTGTTTATAATGATTGACCAATAAGAGAAATAATATGGGGTTTCCATACTTGGTATTTCAACCTCAAGTATTAGCCGTATTCTGTTTTATTCCTTGTGGTCTTCTTATACCAGTTTTTGAACCTCAAGTATTTGCCACTATTTGTTAGGTCCGTTGGTCCCGCCCATATCCCTTGTCTACTTGACCATCAATCAAGTACTGTACTTCCTTTTTAAAAACCTCATTATATTCTTGATAGTATCATGCTTCATGAACCATAAATGCATTATTATATTATTTGACAAATAATGACAATCACATTAAAACATTAACAACAGTATATGATTCTTGTGATACAATAAATGAAAGTTTCAACTTACCTCAAGTCCACTTTGTGCCAAGTGAAAATGTCACTCTTTGAAAGATAGGATGTGTTAAAGGCCTACCATAATCAAATCATGTAGCTTTCAATATCCTTTTATTAAATCATATAATCTATTCTGATTAAAATCACATACACCTTTCAATCTTTAGTAAACAATTCAATATCAATTACATAACCTCAAAAACAATACATACTCCATATTTTACTACTACTTCAAGACACTAAACATTAAGGCATCCCCCAAAACTTGAACACAATCTAAAATAACATGAGTAAATTCGATTCTAACTTAAATTAATTATAACCATCAATTAAGCAAACTGCTATTCATAGGAACATCCAAATATAATATAAGCATTACAAGATTAATAGAAAAATATAAATTAAGCATATTTCACGAGACTATCAATTTTGCTAGAGACTAGCTTAACTAGCTTGGTTTTGGCTTCAAGTCTAACCCACTTGAGTACTCATTCATACAAAAATATACTAAAACATATAACCATCCAAGATACTATAAATTCATCATAGGAAACATTAAAAAAGAATATGCCTTGATTAAGTTGGAATTAAGCTTCAAAATCAATAGTTTTCAAACTTAAAAGGGTAAAAACTTGTTCTAGTTTGTGTTCTATGAATTTCTATGGATTGAATTCAATTCTTGTAAGTCTGAGAGTGTAGAAATTTGGGAGAAACTTGGAGAAGAAGGGCTGGTCATTTTTTAGGAGCTTCCACAAGAAAATATAGCTAAAATAACTTCTTTGACATTTCAAAGAGAGGTAAGCGGAGGGTGATGATTGGTTGTATCATGCTTGGTGTCTTCTCATGACAAAAGCCACATTCATGGGCTAAGGAAATGACAAAAATTGATGCTTTGATGTTATAATCAAGTGTAATATAGTTTAAAATGATTTCATACAACCTAGTCAACCTACCAACCAAATTACACCATTTTGCATACTTTTAGTTCTTAGCTAAATGTAACATATTTCATATAAATATTTAGGCAAATAATCACTTTATAATGTAACAAGTGTGGAGCAATATAAATAATTCATTTCATTTCATGGCCATTCAACACATCATCTTCCTTAATCGAGATACCAAGTTTTTCACTGCAAAAAGTCACTAAAGTAATATGTTAATAAAAAAAACAAAAGTTTGATCTCATTTCATATACTAGTGCATGTTAAAGCATAAGTGGAGCATATAGTAACAATTATTCATGTCCGTACAATCATTCTATTTGTATGTCATAATCTAATAATGTGTATTGATTAGATGCATATTCATGCAAGATATTTATTATTGACTATGTAGGAGATAATGGGGCATTATAATATCAAAGTTCTATAGGATGCACACAAGACTACAATCGTGTCTCAAGTCAAGGGGTAGCCGTGTATTATCACAATATAAAAAAATTTATTTCGACAGGTAAAGCCTCTAGCTAAGAATTTCTTACAGGTCATGTTCGGTGTACTTGTTCCCTAATAAGCACCCACATACATGCACTTGCGTCTTTATGCTAATGCTAATGAATGTGACATCCTCGTCTCACGAGCATGCATCGTATATGTGAGTCTTATTAAGCTATTTGATGTCCCATCTCAAAAAGGTATCAACTCGAAACTTATTTAAGACCGAAGCTTTAGAGGTATGTTCTATGATCACCATCATATGCGCGACCATGCCATAGCGAAATTTGGTCTAAGGACTTTATCTAATGTGTATAAATAAAAAATCCATAACATAAGATAAAGAAAATGTCTTTTTATTCATATGATTCCCAATAAAATTATCTTTATAAAAGAAAAATAGTATAATATACCCAATCCAATTGGGGCATTGGGCATCCTATTCTACTCCAATAATCTCCCACTTGCCCTAGCTCCAATTACCCATGTATTTAAGGTCCATCTTCTCAAGACGTTCATCGAATATTTTATGTGCTAAGGGCTTAGTAAGTGGGTCTACTATATTTTTTGTTAAGGCAACTCGATCCACAATGACGTCATCTCTAACAATGATCTCTCTGATTAAGTGATATCGTCTCATTATGTGCTTGGATCTTTGATGAGATCTTAGCTCCTTTGCTTGCGTAATGGCTCCATTGTTATCACAGTAAATCATAACTGGATCAACAACGGATGGAACTATACCCAACCCTTGGATGAAGTTTCTTATCCAAATAGCTTCTTTTGATGTATTCGATGCAGTAATATATTGAGCTTCGATGGTAGAGTCTGCAGTCGTCTCTTGCTTGGAACTCTTCCAATTGACCGCACCACCATTTAGAGTGAATATGTATCCAGATATGAATTTTGAGTCTTTTATATCAGACTAAAAACTAGAGTCTGTATATCCCTCTAATTTTAGTTCTCCATTGTTGTATATCATAAAGATATCCTTAGTCTTTCTCAAGTACTTGAGGATCATCTTAACGTCTTTTCAGTATTCTTCCCTAGATTAGACTGATATTTGCTTGTGATACTTAGAGCATATACCATATCAGGCCTTGTACATATCATTACATACATTATGCTCCCTATAGCGAAAGCATAAGGTATGTGAGCCATCATTTCTCTCTCTTCAGGTATCTTGGGAGACATAACCTTAAAGAGTGAAACCCCCATGACTCATAGGTAGGAATCCTCTCTTGGATTCCTTCATGCTAAACCTTTTTAGCACTTTTTCTATGTACATGGACTAGGATGGTCCGATTATCCTTCTCAATCTATCTCTATAGATCTTTTTCCCTAGGATAAAATATACATCTCCCAAGTCCTTTATGGAAAAATGATTTGTAACCAAGTCCTCATTGATTACAACATCCCTACATCATTCCCAATTAGTAGGATGTCATCAACGTAGAGCACAACAAACGTAACTGCACTCCTACTAACCCTTTTGTAAACACATGATTCATTCAGGTTCTTATGAAAATCAAGCATTTTGATTGTTTCATCAAACTGGATGTTCCAACTCCTTGAACCTTGTTTGAGCCTATAAATGGATCTTTGGAGCTTGCAAACTTTTTGCTCATTTCCACTAAATATGAAGCATTTGGCTGCTTTTGGATTTAAGCATCGCTACTGGTAAAAAAGTTTCCTCATAATCAATTCCTTGCTTTTGAGTATAACCTTTGCTACTAGTCATGCCTTATAGGTCACTACCTCTCCATCTACTCCAAGCTTCCACTTGTAGACCTATTTGTAGCCAATAGGAACAATTTCCTATGGTGGGTCCACCAAGGTCCATATCTTATTGGAGTACATGGAGTCCATCTTAGCCTATATAGCTTCTTGCCACTTTTTCGAGTTGATGTTAGACATCGCCTCTCCATAGTTTCTTGGATCATTATCCAAGGAGAGTCCCTCTTATTTGTTCTCTAACAACAAGTTGTACTTCTTAGGCACACTTGACTCCCTTTCAGATCTTCAAAGAGGTTGTGCCTCAGAGGGTCCAGCATCATCTGATGTACCATTTACTGCATCAGTTGAGGTGTTCTGTGGTTCTTGAACCTCTTCAATTTCTACGACATTACTATTTCCCTCTGAAATAAATTCTTCTTAGTATTCCTCAAAACAAATACCCTTTATTCTGAGGTGTTATGGAAATAGGATCCAATAGACTCCTTTGGATACCTCATGAACTTGCATAAGCTAGATCTTATATCCAACTTATCTCCCACTTGTTGCTTCACACAAGTAGTATACCTCTATATCCTGAGGTATTTATAGGAAGGTATCTTTCCACACCACATCTCGTAAGGTGTTTTGGGTACGGCTTTAGATGGCACCATATTTAATAGGTATGTCCACGTTTCCAAGGCATAACCCCATAATGAAAGAGGCAATATAGTGAAGCTCATCATAGATCGAACCATGTCCAAGAAGGTTTGATTCCTACATTCTACAACTCTATTGAGTTATGGAGTATCCAATTCTCTTTTAGATAATCCAAAAACTCTGTGCTTAAGTATTCACCTTCTCGATCAGATCGAACGATCTTTATACTTAAGCCAATTTATTTCTCTACTTCGATTCTGAATTCTTTGAAATTTTCAAATACTTTAGACTTGTACCTTAAAAGGTACACATAACTAAACCTAAAGAAGTCATCGGTAAAGGTTAAGAAGTTGTTATAGTTCCCGTAGGCACTAACAAGTGGCCTATATATATCTGTATGGATTAAATCCAATAGATGCTTGGATCGCTCCACTTGTCCAACCAATGGAGATTTGGTCATATTTCCTTTAAGGTAGAATTCACATATTGGCAGTACTTGCTCGTTCTTTAGATTAAGCAATTGTGCTAATTTGTTAATCCTTTTTTTAGAAATATATCCTAATCTTGCGTGTCATAGGCTCATAGAACTATAATTATCTAATTTTCTTTTATTTTGTTGAATTGTGAAAATGGGGTTATGAGGAGTAACAGTATATAAACAGTTCGTTAAAGAACCTGAATAGAGAAAATCAAAACGTTTGAAAATGGAACAATTTTCATTCTCAATGGTAAATCTAAAATCTTCTCTATCCAAAATTAGAATAGAGATAATGTTCTTAATAATATCCAGAACAAAAAGACAATTGTTTGAAACTATTACATAACCATTCTCTAAAGTTAGATTAACGGTCTTTATAGCTAATGCAGCAACTCTTACTCCATTCCCTATCCTAAGGATCATCTCTCCTCCGTCCAACTTTTTACTTCTTGTCATCATCTATAAATTATTACAGATATGTGAGCCAGAACTAATATCTAATACCCAAGAAGTATTATTAATAGACAAGTTAGCTTCAATAAAATATATACCTGAACTATTCAGGCTAGCAAGATACTCCTTGTAATTTCTCTTCCAGTGCCTTGGTTTGCCACAGTAATAGCACTTGTCATTGGCTTGAGAAGAAACCTTCTTTACACTGCCCTTAGCCTTCAACTTGTTAGGTTTAGAGGAACCCTTTTATTTCTTCTTTCCTTTTCTAGGCTTTTTAGCCTTTGATTTGGAAGATGATCCAACAAGCAAAATCGACTTGTCCTTTTTCATGGTGGCTCAGCCATCTTTAACATGTTCACAAGCTCAATAAGACTAGTCTTTATATTATGCATGTTAAAGTTGACAACAAAGGTGTCAAATGATGGAGGCAAAGACTGCAGCAGAAGGTCTGTTTAGAGTTCGTTCTCCATAACGACTCCAAAAGACGCCAGCCTTTCGATGAGGGCTATCATTTTCAATCCATGGTCATGGACTAAAGAGCCCTTAGTCATATGACATCTGAAAACCTCTTTTGAGATCTGATATCTCATCTGCCAAGTTCTTTCACCATACAACTCTTGTAGGTGAATGAGGATCCCATAAGCAGTATCTTGATCCTCGTTCTACCTTTGCAGCTTATTTGACATCGATGCCAGTATGAAGCATCGAGCTTACAGATTATCATCAACATGACATAAGTAATCTACATAAGCCTCTGAAGCAATATTCTCCGATGGAACTGAAGGTGGAATAGTGTCGAGGACATATGCCATTTGCTCCGACTGAAGAACTATCTTTAGGTTTCTTAGCCAATTAACGAAGTTAGGTCTAGTTAATTTATTTTGTTTAAGGGTTATTGCAAGTGGATTCTTTGTCATTTTAGTAGAATAATCTACAAAATATGCACGAAGCAGAAAATAAGTAAACTATGGGAATAACATATTCATTTAATATAAGGTTTTTAATACTAATTTTATTTTACATCACCTCTTCCTATATACCCTAATTTTGTGAGCCCATATGGTATTAAGTGTCAAACAATACCCATAAAATATTCGTGTAGATAGAGTATCAAGATGTCCCACGACTCATGGCCAGCATAATGATGATTCCATCCCACGAGCATCTCAATGCTTAGTAGAGATCACAAATTTCCATCACAAGACCACCCTACGACTCATGGCCAGTAATCTGGTGCAGTAGCTGTCGTCATGTCTCTACCTTTGATGGTAGGCATGGAATGATAGGTCCTACCTAACTTGTCTATTTTTGTTTGAAGGGTTCAAATTTTATCCAAGACCTCATCATAATATAAATTAGGTTGGTTATTTAATGCACGACATCATAATATTATTGCGCAAGCATCAAAGTATTAAATAAAATCTTAAGCATGCATCTAATACATACTTAAATAAATAGATAATCATGAACCAGTCATGTGCGGTCCATTTGAGCCAAAAATAGACCTAAGGTTAGTCTAAGGGTAATAAAATAGAATATAACCTATTCTATTATATAATTGTACAAACATGGCTCACCTTTGGAACCTCCTTCTTGATTCACCTTCATTTTCCAAAAAAAAAGAAAAAATCTCACCGTCTATTCTATTCTCTTTGCAGAAAATTAAATAACTTATATAAATGGAATAAGAGGCTCGCAGGCCCATTTTAAATCCAAAAATATTAATCCAAATCAATCACATTAGTTCAATGGCTCATGATCATCCCATACATGCTCATAATTAATATCACATGAAATTATCAAAATATGTAAATTTACCAAGTTGTTAAACACAATTTTCGACTTGGGATAAATTTTAATTACTTGAACAATAATTTTTCTTTGAAAAATAATTAAAATAATTCCAATTAAAAACTACAGAAAATATGTAAAATTAAATTTTACACACTTGACATGAATTCAAACAATTTAAAAATATATATACATAAATCCAAAATTCACATGAATAAGCGAAACAATGGCTTTGATACCACTGTTGGGTTCGGTATAATCGCAGGGGCATACGTAGTGGAAAATTAAATTTTTTTTATCAAACATAAATTTAACTCCTTGATTTGGAAGCGATTTTAATGACTGCGCTTATTCAGGTGAATATATAAATAAATATTAAATTTAGATTATACCTTCGTGCACTCTGATTGTTGTAAGGAATGAAGCAATCAATTGCTTATCCTAACTTTCAGAACTCACAAGGATTGAAATGTCTCCCCTCTGTCAGATCCACAATACGGAAGAGTAACACCAATCAAAATAATTCACTAGTATCCTTTTAATTGTTTACTAATCTAGAATCTGAGTAAACTTTTAAAAATAATAAAGATTAATTTTTTAAGTTCTTGAAACTATAAAATGAAGAGAATAACAAGAAACTCATTTTCTTCTAAAGAACAAGAAAATCAAGATTACAAGAAAAACACTTTTCTTTTTCTTTCTTTTCTTTTCTTGGAGATAAAAATAGAAGACTTAAACAAAATAAATTTTGTTTAATTTTTGCTTATCTTAATAGCTAATTTTTGGCCATCCCTATTTATAGGGGCTAAAATTTTGCTCCTACTCCAATTATTGGAAAGTTTGTTAATTTTGAACTATTTCAAAATTTTATCTTGGAAAGATTTCAAATCTTCTAACAACTCTTCTATTTTTCTATCTCCTATGTATGTGGACTTATTTGAGACTACATTAATTATCAAAATTATCTACATACACTCTTGATATTAATTTGAACTCTTCAAATAATTATCAAGATAGATATATATCAAATATACTGTAATTATATTTATATATTAAATAAATCCTAGTGGCCGATTTTTATTCCATGAAAATTAGTCATTACATTTATTTATTTTTAAATATGTTAATTAAATAAGTCATATTTATTTAATTTATTCTCTTCATATTTTAGTGGACTTTTTAAGTGATCCACATTAATTTTTTAGGCTTGGATTCAAAAAACCACAAATCAATCCAATTGATTTAATTTAATTTACTCCAATTGGGCTTTCTAATCAAATTAAGTCTAATTAAATAATTTAATTTAACCATTAAATTAAATAAAACCCTTAATTAATTAGTCAATATTAATTAATTAATTTCCAACCATTTAATAAATTCTAAAATTAGAAATGTTACTTTACATAAAGATGTGTGACCTCAGGTTCACTACTAAGCTAGTAGTGGGCTTGCAATATTTTGCAACTTATGAATAACAATTGTTTAATTAGTTAATCTAATTAATTAATCTGCTTGGAATTAAATTTTTAATTCCAAGAACCTCACTATCCTTGAAAACACCTAGCAAATAATCATGGCAAACTAGTCTTAGGTGAAATAGGGAGTAAACTTATTTTAGTTGTGAGTACCATACACATATGGTCCTTTTGATAGTTAATCTCCTGATTGAATTTAGGGTATGAATTATTAGTCTGAACCCTAACTGATTCAATGGTTGTGATCCTATTTGAAGTTCCAATGATTCCTAATAAATCATAATTCATCATGCCTGACCCAAGGTCTTTGAATCACGAACTATAAAAATACAGAAGATTCTGTTGTTTAGAAAGATAAGTGTTGAATTCTATATTGGCCACTAACAAACCTCCATGCATACTAATGCAACACCCAACATACCCCCTTGGTGATTATCAACCAATCAGAAAATATATCAAAGTACTACAGGATGCACACAAGGCTACCGTCATGCCTCAAGTCTGAGGGCTAGCCATATACTATCGCAATACAAAAAATCTTTCAACAGGTAAAGCCTCCAACTAAGAATTTCTTGCGGGCCATGTTCGATGGGACCAAAAAGGAGCTTGTGAAATATTGACAACAAGTTGATGATGATCTGTAATCGTGATGCTATATGATGGCGTCAATGTTAAACAAGTTACAGAGGTAATACGAGGTACATGCACATGCGCATGATATCTGTGTTCACTTACAAGAGTTGTATAGTGAACAAACTAGGCAAGCGAGATATCAGATCTCAAAAGAGCTTTTTAGGACCTATATGAGTTAGGGCTCTTTAGTCAATGATCATGGATTGAAGATGATAGGCCTGATAGAAAGGCTTGAGTTACTTGGGGTCATTATGGACAACAAACTCTATTTAGATCTCATCCTACAGTCTTTACCTCCATCGTTTGACACCTTCGTTGTCAACTTTAACTTACTTAAGATGGAAACTAACCTTTTTAAGCTGGTTAACATGTTGAAGATAGCTGAGTCCATTATGAAAAAGGATAAGCCAGTCATGCTGGTTGGATCCTTAACTAACTTAAAGGCTACAAAGCCTAAGAGAAAGAAAGGGAAAGAAAAACATTCCTCAAAGTCCAAAGGCAATATGTAACTGGTGGGATCTCGAAGGGTTTAAAAGCCTATAAGAAATACCATTATTATGACAAAACTAGGGATTGGAATAGGAACTACAAGGAGTGCCTCACAAGCCCAATGAGTTAAGGTATTTATTTTGTTGAAGTTAACTTATCAGTTAATGATGCTTCTTGGGTATTGGATATTGGCTATATAGGTCTCATCTTTGCAATGATTTGTAGGTGATGACAAGAAATAAGAAGCTAAGTAAAGGAAAGACGGTCCTGTGGCTGGGGAATGGAGCAAAGGTTGCTGCTTAGCCATAAGGAAGTGTTAACTTAACTTTAGGAAATGAAGCAATTTTAGTTTTGAACAATTATCTGTATGTTCTAGAGATAGTTAAGAACATTATCTCCATAGTTAAGAACATTATCTCCATTTCTAGTTTGGATGGAAAAGGTTTTACTTTTTCAATAAAACATAAAAGTTGTTCTATGTTTAGAGATTTAGTTTTGATTACGTATGGCATATTGATGAAAAGTTTATATTCTACTACTCCCCATAACTCTATTTTCCATGTTCAACAAAATAAAAGAAAATTAGGTAATCATGGTTCCCAACTTTTATGGTATGCTTGACTAGGTCACATCTCTGAGAAGAGAATTCACAAGTCGGCCTAATTGCTCGATCTTCTGAAAAAGCAAGAAATGCCAATATGTGAGTCATATCTTAAAGGAAAGATAACCAAATCACCATTTATTGGACAAGTGGAGTATGCCAAAAACATATTGGATTTTATCTATTTTGATGCATGCGGACCACTAAGTGATAGTGCTTGTGGGAACTATCACTACTTCATAAAGTTTACCGACGATTATTCCAGGTATGGTTATGTATGCCTTTGGAGGTATAAATCTAAAGCATTTGAAAAGTTCAAAGAATTCAAATGCGAAGTGGGAAACATACTAGGCTAAGTATCAAGGCTCTTCGATCAAATTGAGAAGGTGAATATTTGATCACAGAGTTTCTTGATTTTCTAAAAGAGAATGAGATTCTCTCTTAGTAGACCCCCTATTACTACTGCTCAATTCAACAAAGACGTAGAAATCAGACCATGTTAAACATAGTTCGATTGATGATAAGTCTTACTGGACTTCTTCTTTCATTCTGGGGCTGTGCTCTGGAAACGGTGGCATATTTATTAAATAGAGTATCATCAAAGTGGTGCCCAAAACACCATATGAGATGTGTGTGGAAAACCATCCTCTTACAATACCTTATGTTATGAGGGTGTTCTGCTTACATGAAGCAGCAAATAGGAGATAAATTGGATTTGAGATCCATTTTATGTAAGTTCGTGGGGTGTCCAAAGAAATCCATTGAATACAATTTCTACAACTCCTTGGAAAAAAGGATGTTTGTTTTGAGGAATGCTACCTTCTTAGAGAAGAAGTTTCTATTAGGTAGAAATGGTGAATTCGTGGAACTTGAAGAAATTCAAGAATAACAGAACCTCCCAGCAAACGAAGTAATGGGCCAACCAGTTGAGACTGGCCTTCAGACACACAACCTCCTAAGAGATTTGAAAGGATCTCAAAGTGTAATAGGCAAGCCTCACACTACTCACTTGGCCAATATGATTCATGCATTACGTGCTAATTTTATATGATACTTGCATTTCTATTAACATTGCATAATTTATTTCATTTTATACAACATTCTTGAATATTAAACTTAATTCTGAAGCTCTTGCACGATATTAGTTATTGAGTTTTCTAATCTTAGTTGATTTTATATTAGAATAAGAATAAAAATGAGGTTGATCAATATTGGATATAGATGGGATATAGAGGTTATAATTTTGGAAGTATTAAAAGTGTTACTAGTAAGCTTATACGATTTGATTCAATTTCATACAGGTATTTCAAAAGTATATATGGGTAAATTGCATAATTGGGACATTGGACATAAGATACTATGATTAAAAGTTGATATTACAATATTCAATTATGTATAAGATTATGTAATTTTTAATGTGGACAATTATTCAAGAATCGGGTGACAATCAGGTGAGAAATTAAATTAACAGCTAGGAAATTAGCTTATGAATTATCTATGGGATCTTGTGGTAATTAAAATAGGATGCAATAAAATTAATGTATAGTAAGATACATCTGATCTAGACTTGAAAGATGGGTGAAAGGTTAGATTTATAACACAACTTGACGCATCATGCTTGCTACCAAGTTTAAGCAAGCGCCTCAAGTGACACCTCAAGCTTTCCTTCATCCTTAAGCTATGACCAGACCCTCATTTCAGCCATTTTCATCTTCCAAACATACATCTTAACGTCTCCAAGTACTCCAAATTGATTCCAAGTTGAAATAAAAGCAAGAAAAGCAAAGAAGAAGTGATTATCATCAAGTTTAACCTCAAAATCTGCATAGGTAACAGTTACCTACGATTTTGCCTTTGGTTTTCAGATTATTTTGAATGGGTTTATAGTGTATTAAGATTTCAATATCTCTTATAAAAGTGTTAAAAAGTTTTAGTTAGACTTTGGTGCACAAAAAAAGGGTTTTTGATGACAAATACTTAGTAGGAAATACTTGTGGCGGAAACTGTCACCTTGCTTTTTCTTGTGTTTTAGGCTTCAAAAGTGTATGGTATGTTGACTAAAACCTATAAGTATCATCATATACATGTTCATATATTTTCATTGGTTAGAAATTCAAATAGGGCAAGATATTAAAGAGATGTTCAAAACTGTCACCATCGAATTTCAGATTCTGTCTTATATGAAGGGGACTGGTTTTGCAGCATTAAATCCATTAGTTTTGGAAATACAATAACTTGGTTATCTCTTTGTATATGTTATATAAGTTTTGTAAAAATTTGGGAGTGATTGAATATGCGTAAAGGTACCAAAACCATTAATGTCATGAAGTACGCAAAACTGTCATGGTAGGAAAAATCTATTTTAGTATGCTGTACAAAGAGCTGAACTTGGGAAGTTATATCCATAAGTTTTATCCATTCTATGACATCGTTACATTTTTTTTATATTATATAATTATGATAAAAATTTATAATTGTGATAAAAATTTGGAAATGAATGAATATGTCTATTAGTATCAAAATCATCCTACAAATTAATGTAATAGCAAAAAAATATGAAATTATGAATCTATCCCATTTAGTTCATTAACATGTTCCAACATAGATGTGGTGCATTTCATCCCAAACATTTAGGGGGATGTTATAAAAGTTTTGATACATCAATTAAATGAGGTTAGCATGCATTTAAGATATGGAACAAAGATGCGTAGAAGGTTGTATTGGGTTATAGTTTCTAAGTGGTAAGGTTGTTTAGTTAAATTGAGATCCAAGATTTTTATACTACATTTGGTATAATGAACTTGTTAATTGAGAATGGTGATTGATATCTTGTATTTTTATATATTGTTTCACATCTAGGGTTGGGGAGTAATACTTAAGGAATTTTGAAGTAACATACAACCAATTATAGGTAAGTAAATATTCATTTGCAACTACAGTGCATAGACATAGTAAATGTGTAATTTATATGTAATATCATAGATCATATGTGCATGGCAAAGGGCACGTATTACTATCATTCATATCCACTGAGCATACATACATGGGCATTGGCATGTGCATGCATCACATATGAGTATTGTGATAAATCTTGCATTGCACAGCATGATTTTGAGAAAGAAAAATATTTTTGCTGATTGCTACTAGTGCACCGAAGCATGCATGGATTTGCATGATTATATGCATGGATTTGTAGGTTCGCGTGCATGGATTTGCATGCTTATATGATTATTGGCCGTTGGATTATGACAGTGTGCAAAGCTCTTTTCCAGTGCATGAGATAGTAGCATTAGACAGGGGCCTAAGAAAGAAATGATTTTGAGAGAAATATTTTAATGCATGTAATTGCATTGTGGGCATAGGATTTTGAGATGCATAACTTGATATTGTAGATTATTATTTAACATGCATAATCTTTACTTGTGAGCATTAGCTCATAAAGTTTATGCGTTGTAAGTGAGTTTGGTGATATTTGATACCATAGACTTACTGGGCAAGCCGTTGGAGTTCCTATAGGTTTTGAGGATCACTATACATGGATGACGACCTACTAGGTTGTGTTGTGGGCATATCCTAATATTCACAATCATTATTATTATGTAAATTGTTATCTATATGTAAAGGGTTACAAAATACAAAATGTCTTTACTTCTTTCGAAAGTATAAGCTATTATTTTAATTTTTTAGTCTCTCGTATTATAACTTTAGGATGTCGTGTCCTATATAACTCTTGAAATTTTATAGTAAATAAGTATAAGAATAGTGTGACTATGATGGCCATTGTGTTTTTATATAAATGATAATTTTTTATATACAAGATTATATGTGAGAAAATATTTTACTGTTTTCTCAAAGTGCTACATTTGAAAAAAAAACAAATATATATATATACATATATGCACACACATGTGCTACCTTCTCATAAGTATTGTTATATCAATATCTATAATTAGTGTTGGGGTGTGTTACATAAAACCACTTAAGAGGTATGTCTTTTTGTTAGAGAATAGGAGAATCTCCCATTGGATAGATCTAAGGACTTATGGAGAGACAATATCTAACATCATCTCGGGAAGTTTTCAAGATGCCATGAAATTCGAGATGGACTCCATGTGCTCCAACAAGGTATGGACCTTGGTAGACCCACCATATGGAATAGTTCCCATTAGTTGTAAATAGGTCTTCAAGTGGAAGCTTGGAGTAAATAGAGAGGTATTGACCTACAAAGCACGACTGGTCGGAAAGAGTTATGCTCTAAAGTAAAGAATTGATTATGAGAAAACCTTTTTCTCTAGTGGTGATGCTTAAAACCATCTGGATACTGCTGGTCATATTAGTGTATTATGACTATGAGATATGGCAGATGGATGTGAAGATTGCTTTCCTTAATGAAAATATTAAGAAAGAGATCTATATGAGGCAGCCAGAAGGCATCATATCCAGAGGGAGTGAGCAAAATGTTTGAAAGCTCCAGTAATCCATTTAAGGACTCAAGCAAAATTTTTGAAGGTAGAACAGTTTGATGTGGCAATCAAATCATTTGATTTCCATAAGGACATGGATGAACCTTGTGTTTACAAGAAGGTTAGTGGGAGCACAGTGATAGTTATTATGTTGTATGTTGACGACATCTTACTCATTGGGAATGATGTAGGGATGTTGCACTTGACTAAGACTTGGTTGTCTAACCAGTTCTCCATAAAGCATTTCGGAGAAGCATCTTTTATTATGGGAATAAAGATCTATAGAGATAGGCCTAGAAGGATGATCGCACTATCCCAATCCATGTAATTAGAGATAAAATGAAAAAGTGGTTTAGTATAGAGGAATCTAAATGAGGATTCTTGCCAATGAGTCATGGCATTTCTCTCTCAAAGACCATCCTCCATGACCCCTAGAGGTCCACCTCCTGTCTTCTCCTGTGATCCTGATAAGTTGGTTTTATACCAATAATTCATATATCTTTTGATTAAAATTTAGTTTGTTTTCAAGTGTTTTTGTTACTTTTTATGTATTTAGTTTGAAATCTTTTAGGTAATGACAATAAGAGAAGAAAATGGAAAGAAATCAAAAACTTGGTTGAAATGTTGAAGAATTCGAGTTGTGGTGCTACTGATGGCAGTTTTCGATTTAAATCATAACTCTCGAACCTAATTTCATATCAAATTTATTCTTGATCTATTGAAATAAAAGAGATATATCTACAACTTCTATGTTTACCACAAAATCCAATTTGGTTGATTTCAATGAGAAACATTGAGTTTAAGAGTCAGCTTGGGTTGCAATTTTCTAGGATGACACATCTTAGTATTTCAAGCATCACTCTATCCACCAATGTCATATTTTGTTGATTAAAGTGCCTATGGAAAGCCAATACATAGAGCTACAATTCATTAGAAGACATCAAAAGCCAATTCATCTTATAAAGAGGTCAAAAAGCAGTTTCAATAGGTTGTACAGTGTCAAAGTGTTGAAATAGAGCTGCCATGACAGAATGCCAGGCGCCTAGGCCCAAAACAGAGTCCATAGGCGCCGTCCAAAACTTCCAAGATAGAATGCACAGCGCCTAGGCACCGTTATTCTGCACCTAGGCCCTGCCCTTCCAACAAAAAATACGTTGATGCATTTTTTATGGCAACAAGGGGTAATGAATCATGAATTTTGGCATTTTTATGAGATATACACATTTGATACACCAATACATCATTAACCATGTGATGCTCTAGTGGATACACTACATTGGTGGAGAGAAAAATGAAAAAAATCCATGAAAAAGGGAAAATTTTCAGGTTTCTTTTGAAAAGCCAAGAAAAGTGGGAGGGATTTTTGGTTTCTTTTGAAGAAAAGCCAAGAAAAGTGGAAGGATTTCAAAGTTTCTTTTGGAAGACTCTTAGGGAAAGAATCATTTGGGAGAAGTTTAAAAGGGCAAGATCAACATCAACCAAAAAGAGGGAAGATTGATTCTTGGAACCAAAGAAGGCCATTTGTTGCTTGGAGACAAGACCCATTCCATTTTCTGCAAATCAAAACAAGGCATTTTTAGAAACAATGAGTCATTCTTGGAGACAAGGAGAGCTTCAACCATTCCTTCCACTTCACAAATTGGTGAACAATTTCCATGTTCTTTCTTATTTATTTCATGATGTTTTGAAAAAGAATTCATTGAACTTATGTAGAATTTTATTCTTGAATTTTTATATAAATATCAAAATTCATGTTGGAACTCATAGTCAATTCGGCACTCGAGAGAGGGAATTGATGAGCTTGGGAATTCTTAACTTACATGTGTTGTTGACTTGAATTGATATATTTTGGAAGGAAGAACATAGGTTATAATTAGGTGAGTCATTCCTCTAGAATTTATTGTTCATAAGGTGTTTGTTATATTGATTCTAAAAACTTCACTCTTATCTTTACATTTTTTTTCTTACTTTACTTTATTTTCGAATCATCATTCGATTTTCTAGATAAAATTAGGAATATTTGAACTACGGTACTTAATGCAAATTTTGATTACAATCCCTGTGGATACAATACTCAACACACCATTGTATTAAAACTTGACACCGTACACTTGCGGTTTACATAATTTTCATGAGCAAGTTTTTGGCGCCATTGCTGGGAATTATTTTATCATAATTGCATTAATATTGTAATGACTTGGTCTTGATTTTAATTTAGATTATTTTTATTTTCTTTCTATATTTTGATGTGGTCTTACCTTGCATTGGGTTATATGTATTTGTATGCATAAGGCTAGGAGTCTTGAGGCGATGACTACTAATAGCTATCAATGGCCTTCCGAGAGATCTTCTATTGAAAAGGTTACCGGTGTTCTTGAGGTAGACCCGTTCACATAATTAGCTGTACAAATTTCTTTTCTTTCTAATCAATTTGCAGCTTGGACTTCTAATGGAGCTTCTCAAGGAATGGATTCCATGGCATCCACTAACACTTCATTTATGGAAACCAATGGTGAGAAAAAGGCATCATTAGAGGAGTTGCTATGCACTTTCATTGGCAAAACAAGAGCTCGATTGAATAAGAATGAAGCAAAGATAGACAACATTGAGACTCAATTGGGGCAGCTAGCTTCAAGTTTAGGAGCTCAAATGAATTCAATAGAAAATCAAATTTGACAACTTGCTACTGAAATTAATGCTCAAAAACATAAAAAAAACTTTCCAAGTGAAATGAAAATCAATCCAAGGGAGTATTGCCATCCAACAACAACAAATCGAGAAGTGCGAAACTATTGAAAAGTGCAATGCATCTTGCAAGAGAAGCCACCTCAAGTGCTAACCAATTCAAGAAATTTCATTATCCTTATTCAATTGGAAACTCTACTTGTGAAATAGCATTATGTGATCTAGATGCAAGCACTAATTCAATTTCATTATTTAATTTCAGAAAGCATGCACTAGATAAAGTAAGGCCTACTAGGGTGACTCAAGATATGCTTGGGAATGGTGACCAATTCTTGTGCTCTACAGATTTTTTCATTTTTAATATGAAAAAAGAAAGGTACATCTTTACCATGTTTGGAAGACCATTCTCAGTAATAGGGGGTACAATTGTTGATGTCCCAAAGGCCCTTGATGCTACTCTGGATCTTCCTCGTCTTGCCTATCTGGAAGGATCACCTACACTCTTAGAGCACACAAAGATGTGGCTTGATAAACACTTATTTTTAGATTCGGGATGAGTAAAGAAGACAGTCTAGCTAAAGACTATAAACCAAGCGCTTCTTGGGAGGCAACCCAAGTCTTTTTTTCTTTGCTTTTTAATAATTTCTTAGTTAGTTTTTGAAATATGTTCGCTTTTTAGATTTAGGCATGTTTAGCTATTGTATTTCTTTGTTTATATTTATTTTCTCACTTTCTTTTGCCCATAAGCTTTGATGCTTTCTTTTCTTGTGTAAGTGGATGTCGACTTGGTGATATGTGTGGATCTCCCATGAGCCCTAAGTGCATCATCTATTGGAAAGGGAAGTTTCTTATTTTCACCTCTTATATGATTTAATTCTTTAAACATTGAGGACAATGTTAATTATAAAGTTAGGGGTGGGATTTGTATTTTGTGTGTTCGAGCTTTATATGAAAAACTGAGCCAAAGTTTTCAAATTGAATTACCCATGTTGTGTGATGAAAGTCCAAGAGCAAGCATGCTTTGTTGACAAACTTAGTTAAGTTCATATTTTGTGATTAAAGGTATAACTTAATTATCGATTGCCTATGATGATACTTAATTGTTATTGTATAGAGTCTACAGGAAAGAAAGATTGCTAGTCTTGAGACATGGCAATTCTTGTGTGTAATTGATTCTTGTCATGAATAATAATTTTTTATTGAGCACGTTGTGTCGAAATCTTGTGAATTGCATGCTACTTGGTATTGGATTTTACTTCCAATGAGTTGTATTAGTCATTTTGTGGTATTCTAGAACTTGCTTAATTACTCTTTGAGGCGAAATTCTAGATAACTACAAACTTTGAAATAATTTAGGCCATCTTTAACTCGTTTGTGTCTTTCAAGCCTACCATGATCACACTTTTATTCACTAGTTACCCCTTTGAGATGTTTTTCAAAGAATGGTATGTGCAAGGTATATGAATAACCACCATTCGACTTCATTTCTTGAAAGCTTACTATACTGACTCTTTATAGCCCGAAAAACCAATAATTGTCCTTAAGACAGCTTAAAGTATGACATTTTGTGCACAATCTTATCAAGGGATCATATAGAGGCATGTTGAGGGAATGAATGAATGTATTTAGGGCTATGAACAAGGAAAATATGTAAAAAAACACAACTCATGTCGATGAAAAGAAACAAGTTTGGGGGTTGTGAAAGCAAAAGAACAAGAAATGAAGCTTTGGGATTCACGAAAAAAAATGTGAAAAAGAAAATAAAAAAAAACTTGGGAAAGAGAAAAGAAAGGAGGAGAGTGAGATTCTATGTGCAATGCTTTATGCTCTCTTACATTGTTTATCCCTATCTCTCTTTGTAAGCCAATACCTAGGTCGTACGTTACAAGCTTATTAAAATCATTTTGATCCAAGTTTGCAAGTGTCTATATTAGTGGAGAATTTGTATGAAAAGCAAGCCTATGGAATACCTAGAACTCCTTTGCTTAGATCATGATAATCATTGGTTGTGAAATTCATACCTAAAATGCATGCATGAAACTTGAGCTTGACACTTCACACACACACGTTTTGAATTCATGACTAGATTAATGAAGCACAAGTTTTGTAGTATCATTCGACTAGCTTTGGGACTAACCTTTGGATTCATGTGCAATAAAAAATGATGAGGCATTTGAATTGGTTGATCAATTTTAGTAATTCATTATCAAAGTATGAGCCTATGATTGTTTGATTTTGAGTTTTACTCGAGTACGAGTAAAAGGTAAAGTTTGGGGGTATTTGATAAGTTGGTTTTATACCGATAATTCATATATCTTTTGATTAACATTTAGTTTGTTTTCAAGTATTTTTTGTTGCTTTTTATGCATTTAGTTTGAAATCTTGTAGGTAATGACAATAAGAGAAGAAAATGGAAAGAAATCAGAAACTTGGTTGAAATGTTGAAGAATTCGAGTTGTGGTGCTACTGATGGCAGTTTTCGTATTTAAATCGTAACTCTTGAACCCAATTTCATATCAAATTTATTATTGATCCATTGGAAGTAAAAGAAATACATCTACAACTTCTATGTTTACCACAAAATCCAATTCAGTCGATTTCAATAAGAAACATTGAGTTCAAGAGTCAGCCTGGGCTATAATTTTCTAGGATGACACATCATAGTATTTCAGGCATCACTCTGTCCACTAATGTCATATTTATTTGATTCAAGTGTCTATGAAAATCTAATACATAGAGCTACAATTCATTAGAAGATGTTAAAAATAATTTGTCTTATAAAGTGGTCAAAAAGCAGTTTCAATAGGCTGTACAGTGTCAAAGTGCTAAAATGGAGCTGCCATGACAGAATGCCAGGAGCCTAGGCGCCAAAACAGAGTGCATAAGCGCCGTCCAAAGCTTCCAAGATAGAATGCACAGCACCTAGGCACCATTATTCTGCACCTACGCGCTGCCCTTCCAACAAAAAAGATGCTGATGCATTTTTTTTGGCGACAAGTGGCAATAAATCATGAATTTTGGTATTTTTATGAGATATACACATTAGATACACCTATACATCATTAACCATGTGATGCTCTAGTGGATACACTACATTGGTGAAGAGAAAAATGAGAAAAATCCATAAAAAGGGGAAGAATTTTAGGTTCCTTTTGAAAAGCCAATAAAAGTGGGAGGAATTTTAGGTTTCTTTTGAAGAAAAGCCAAGAAAAGTGGAAGAATTTCAGGGTTTCTTTTAGAAGACTCTTGGGGAAAGAATCATTTGGGAGAAGTTTAAAAGGGCAAGATCAACATCAATCAAAAAGGGGGAGGATTGGTTTTTGGAACCAAAGAAGGCCATTAGGTGCTTGGAGATAAGACCCATTCCATTTTCTGCAAATCAAAATAAGACATTCTTAGAGACAAGGAGTCATTCTTGGAGACAAGAAGAGCTTCAACCATTCCTTCCACTTCACAAATTGGTGAACAATTTCCATGTTCTTTCTTATTTATTTCTTGAAGTTGTATTCATCCATGGTGAACAAAACATTTTTTTCTAGAGGATGATATAACCTTATTTGATCCTATATTTTGAATTCCAAATAATATTAGTTCAAGTTCTTCATCTTGTTTGTGTTATCTTATTTAGTATTTCATCTTGACTAATTGATCACTAATTGAGATTGTTTGACGTATGAGATTTGGTATTCAAGAGAGAAAATATTATATATGATCATAGGGATAACATAACTTAGGAATCATAGAGTTGAGAAGCTTATGAAACTTTTGAAGTTTTGAAAAAGAATTCATTAAACTTTTGTAAAGTTTTATTTTTGAATTTTTATAGAGATATTGAAATTCATGTTAGAACTCATGGTCAATTCGGTACTCAAGAAAGGGAATTGATGAGTTTAGGAATTCTTAACTTACATGTGTTGTTGACTTGAATTGATATATTTTGGAAGGAAGAACATAGGTGATAATTAGGTGAGTCATTCCTCTAGAATTTCTTATTTATAAGGTGTTCGTTATATTATTTCTAAAAACTTCGCTCTTGTCTTTACATTTTTTTTTCTTACTTTACTTTATTTTCCAATCATCATTCGATATTCTAGATAAAATTAGGACTATTTAAACTATGGTACTTAATGCAATTTTTTATTACAATCCCTATGAATATGATTCTCAACTCACTGTTGTATTAAAACTTGACACCGTACACTTGCGGTTTACATAATTTTCATGAGCAGATCCCCCAAAAAGTATCCCATCCGTAGTGTCAGTCATAACACAGACACAATTAAGTGGACCATTAACCACTAGAGGTCCATCTTCTGTCTTCAACTATTATCCCGTGAGAAGTATCCCTCTTGTGGCACCAAAAACATCAAATAAGCATGCCTCGGTGCACCAGTGGTGGCCAACAAAATATATTTGTAATACAAATTCCTTTCTCAAAATATGTCGTGCTTGCAAAATCTCAATTTTGCTCATGTGTCATGCCCACACATGCAAACGCTCGTGAATGGTATGAATACAAGCCATTTTGCTCTAGACATTTTTCAGGCATTATCATTATCATAAGGTACAAAATCAACTAGTTAGCATACCTGTTTAAACATCACCACATTTAGCATAATTACATCAAGACAAACTATGTCCATGTATTGTCGTTGCAAATAGATTTTTACTTACCTTTACTCTTGTTGGTGGCTTACTCCAGGTTTATTAAATCTTTTTCCTCAGTCTTAGACGGAGAATAGCCTAGAATATTATCCAGCATCAAGCACCATCCCCACAACAAGTTAAATGCATATAATTTTATACTAAGACCTTGAACATCATACTAACTAGGTAGCGATCAAACTTTTCAAGTTACAAACCAGTACCTAAAGTAGTCCCAGAACTACCATGAATTATCATATATAATGCATATCCTCCTCATTTAATTAAAGTATTATGACCCCAATGTATATCCAAAATATGTCCTCAATCATTAGGACTCAATAACAATATGTAGGAGCCGGAACATGCTAAAATATAAAAGTGAACAGATTATACCATCTAAAAACTGACACATTATTCTGTAGATCCTTAAATATTAGATATGTATTTTACTTAATTTTTAATCCTGGACCCTAAACCTTTTACTTAGTTCCACATGTATTCATCATTAAAAAAGAAATATAGCTAAATTGTAGTTTTATTTATGTTCGTAAAATGAATATTTTTTAATATTACTTATCTATCTTGCTTAACATTTATATTTTTTCAATTTGCCAAATTTCTTCAATCTCTAGAGAACAAGTATCGGCTACAAAGTATGAGTTGGGAAAGAGTCTCTTGCTTTGTTGCAATGTCATATCGATCAATAATTAGTTTATGAAATATTTTGGAATATTTTATGTTTTATTGATTATATTTTATTTAACATTTTATAATTTATGAAGTATCTTATAATATCTTAATTTTACTCCAATAAGTTATTAAATAATATAATTAATTTATTAAAATTATATAAATTACATGCAACGCACGTGTTACTTACTAGTAAGATGAAATAAATGATTTCATATCAATATCAATGCAATCAATATATGAATAGCATGTAATGTATGAATGATATTGGTCAAATGAGTAGTGTGAGACTTGTATATTACATCTTCCCCTTCTTATAATTTTTTTCCTCGAGATTTACTTACGGAGAGAGTTTGGATACTTAATCCTCTTATCATCTTCCGTTTCCCAATTAACTTCTTCTGTTGACTTATTTTGCCATAATTCCTTAACCAATGAGATTTTCTTATTTTGTAGTTGCTTTACCTCTCATATAAGATCTTTACAAGTCTTTCTTCACAACTGATTTTAATTCTATTGGTTCACTCTTTAAAATATGAGATGGATTCGCGATATATTTCTTTAACATAGATACATGAAACACATTATGTATTTTAGACATTAATAAAGGTAGTTAAGTTTGTAAACAACATCTCCAATTCTCTCAGTAATATGAATGGACCAATACACCTAGAATTCAATTTACCTTTCTTCCCAAATCATATAATCCCTTTCATTGGAGCTACCTTTAAAAAATTCTTGATCCCCTGCTGAAAATTCAAACATTCTTCTTATTTGATCTACAAAAATGTTTTGATGGCTCTTGGCAATTTGCATATGTTGTCAAATTTGTGCTATGACTTATGTTGTTCCTCAAACCATATCTGGGAGATTCTTTTCACTAACCTCATCCCAATGAACTGAAGACCTACATTCTACCATATAATGCCTCATAGGAAGTCATTCCAATAGTAGCCTGATAGCTATTATTATAAAAAAATTCCACTAATGGCAAAAGTTTGCTCCATTGACCTTGAATATTTAATACACAAGTTCTAAGCATATCCTCTAAAGTCTGGATTATTTGTTCTAATTGTCCATCTATCTGGGGATGATATGTAACACTAAAAGATAATTGTATTCTTAATGCCTTACGTAAAATCTCCCATAAATATATACAAAAAACATGAATCTCTATCTGAAAAATAGACAGTGGTACACCATGAATTTTAATCACTTTCTGTATATATCTATGCATGACGATCCATGGCATAAGTAGAATAAATTGGTAAAAAATAAGCAGATTTAGTTAACCTATCAACAACAATCTAATTTTTTTTATCCATAGCGATGTTTTCCCATTTCCATTTGAAAATAGATTATATTAAATCATCCTTACATCTGTATACTCTCTTTATCCTTTTCTCTTGACAACTCGAATGTTAACACATACTCAATAATATCTTCTTCCTATCTGACATCTATACATTTCTTTTAGATCACAAACATATTTTGTACCACTATATATCACATTAAAAAAAATTACTATCCTCATCTCAAATTTTCCCTTTCAATTTCTTATCACACTTATTCATATACGATCTCTTATTAATAGATCATTATTTTTTAAGTGCCTCTTATGCCTTTCTTCTTGATCTTAACATTCATTGTCCTTATTTTGAACATTCAGAATTTGATCAATTAAAATCAATTTGACCCAAACATAAGTAAACAAATCTTCACAGATGTTTCTATTTCCACTTGTAGAGTTATTGATTTCAATAATAGATTATGATGTGAAACTTTTATGAATATTAGTTATTGAAGAATTTCATCCTGATGACATCTCTTACCACATAAATTGTACAATCATATTCATTTATTAATAATATACGTCTTCTCCACAAGTTCAACTCTCTTTGAATACATAGATGTTGTAATCTTAAGGTATGTGTAAATATCACATGTATTACCAAAGAAATAATTCAATTAACTTTAACAATACATAATAACTTTCCTATATTGTATTTCAGCACAAACCAAATCATAATGAAATGTATTGCTATTTACAATAGAATCACCTATGCTTATAGGGTGAGTCAACACCAATGCAAAAATTTATTCTTTTTAAGTAATTAGATTTTTTTTTATTTTCCACACTTGTCTCACCATTCAAATTTCATATACATATATGTAAGACAAATCAAAGGTCAACAATCAAGGACAAATTTGAATGACATTCAATCATATCCATCTAACCGCAAAGATTTCTCATCTCTCATATTTGTTGGTTTTATCCATTTTAATTATAGTCTCCAAATTTTGAGGATTTACACGGACACCTTTGAAAATCACATGCCCTAAAAGCAAATATCGTATTATATAACCAAAAGATCACATTAACTAAATTTAATACCTAATTTCTTTCTACTTTGTATTTCTAAAATCATTTAAAATGTGGTCATATTCCCTCTCACTATTAGAATAAACCAAGATATCATCCATGAGTACCAAAACAAACGTACCTATATAGAATCGAATTTGTTCATACAACTAAATCAGATAAACTCAATTGCTTAGCGAATAGTATGCCCAATAATTCCTTTCTAAATGCATCAGGAATTCTAAAATCACATAAATGGATTTTTAATAAAGTTTGTCATTTCTCAAAATTCTAACATAACCCATATTCAATGATAACTCTTCCTCAATATTATTTTCGCAGTAATGATAGAAAAGTTAAAATTTGATAATATTAAACATTCTCCACAAAAGTAAAAGTTTTCCTACTACGGTCTCCACAAAACTCCTAATTTTCCTTACCTAGCAATTTTTGAAGTCAAAACAATCCTGAAATAATCCATATAGAGTTCTCGATTTCAATGAGGATAACGAAAGCTCTTAAAATATAATTAATTTATACTAAATATCTAGAATGAATTATCATACTGTAACTAACCTTATCTGTATTAAATATCCTCGCTAGCCTTTTTTCATACTTAGTGGACATAAATGAACATGTAGCCCCAAAGTGAAATAATATAAATGATGGAATAATAGAGAACTTATTTGTTACTATTGATGGGTTTGCCTCAGCCCTTGTTTATATAAAATTTATAACACATAGCCAATATTATTTATGAAACATAAAAGAATTATACAGCAAAATAAAACTTACTGGCATAGTTATGCTCCTCAAGTTTCCAAGCTCAAGTACATGGATATATATATATATATAATTTTTACAAAGCAGTATATTTTTTGTGTGCATGTGTATTATTTTATACTGTCCGATATGATACTAAGAAGGGTAAAGTGTTTTCGCATTAAAAGCCCTATATATGAACAATCAACTATTTGTATAACCATAACATCTATCATAACCACCCCACGCTTAGACTTATTTATAATAAGGTTTTGAAAGTTATGTGTAATATAAGATCCCAAAAGTATAATACAATAAACTTTGAGATCAAACAACATCCCACAAAACATCCCAATAGGTCGTCATTCATATACAATGATCATTGAAAATATATAGGTGCTCCACCAGCTAGTCTAGTAAATCAAAGAGCTCAAGATCAATCATGTGCACCTACAATGGATGAACGACATGAGCTAACACCATAAGTAAAATCCATGCATGCCAAAAATATGATACGAACATCATGCAATGCATTTTCAAGATATCATGCTAAATATGTATCTTATTTGAGTACTTATAAATCAAGTATTTCACTCAAAATAACTTTCTTTCATAGGGCCTTAGCCCACCTACTATGCACCGAAAAGAGTTCTTCGTAATATCAATAATCAAATTATCAATCTCGAATTGATACAGTCGAGTGGACCATCTTCTCGTGACCACCAGAGGTCTACCGTCTATCTTCTCATGTGATCCTTTTAAAAGTATCCCATCAGCAGTGTCAATTATAACAAAGGCACAATTAAATGGGTCATTGACTACTAGACGTCCACCTCCTGTCTTTTCTTGTGTTCCCCTAAGAAGTATCCCTTTTACAGCATCCAAAATATCAAATAAGCATGCCTCTTGCACCAGTGGTGGCAAACAAAATAAGTTTGTAATACAAATTCCTTTGTCAAAATATGTCGTGTATGCAAAATCTCAATTTTGCTCATGTGTCATGCCCACACATGCAAATGCTTGTGAATGATATGAATACAAGCTATTTTGCTCTAGACATTTTTCAAGCATTATCAATATCATAAGGTACAAAATTAGCTAGTTAGCATACCTGTTCAAACGTCACCACATTTAGCATAATTACATCAAGACAAATTATGTCCATGTATTGTAGTTGCAAATGAATTTTTATTTACCTTTACTCTTGTTGGTGGCTTACTCTAGGTTTATTGAATCTTTTTCCTCAGTCTTAGATGGAGAATAACCTAGAATATTATCTAGCATCAAGCACCATCCCCACAACAAGTTAAATGCATATAATTTTATACTAAGACCTTGAACATCAGACTAACTAGGTAGCAATCAAACTTTTCAAGTTACAAACCAGTACCTAAAATAGTCCCAAAACTACCATGATTTATCATCTATAATGCATATCCTCCTCATTTAATTAAAGTATTATGACCCCAATGTATATCCAAAATATGTCCTCAATCATTAGGACTCAATAACAATATGTAGGAGTCGGAACATGTTAAAATATAAAAGTGAACAGATTCTACCATGTTGTCCAATTGAGTTCTATGAAGTTTTTCACATCCTTAAGTATATCCAATCCCTCCCAAATTTTTACTATACTTAGATAACGTATAAGTGAAGTTCACTATGCATAGCCCTACTAAAAATAATTAATTGACCTTAGAAAAATCAACCCCTTTTACAAGACACGAAAATAGAGTATTACATGTAGTAGTTTCAAGTTCTTCTTTCATTATCGTACTCCACTTCAACTTCTAACCTATCCAACCTTACATACATAACCTTGAATCATATATAAATATATTCCTAATGATAAATATGGGGTTTTCCCAAGTTCTTATGCTTATTCAAAGCCTAAAACCTTAGAAATCAGTATGTACACAGTTTCTATCCTCAGTAGCTCCTACTAAGGATTTTGCAATCCAAACCCTTCTTTTGTGCATTATAACACCACAAATAATACTATAACATCATTACAAACAAGAATAAAAGTTTAAGAAATCATTAAACCTCAAATAATAAAAAAATGTATGCCAAAAACCATTAGTTAAGCTCATTTATGCACAATTTCAGCCTCAAGTTGTGAGTTAGTTTTCCTTGGCTTCCTTGCCTTTCCTTCACTTGGAATCGCTTGGGAACACCTTAGAGAGCTTAAGGTAGAGGTTTGGAAGGTGAGAAATTTTAGAAAAGGGTTTTTGGTTGTGGCTCAAGCTTAGGAATAACAAGAAGCTTGAGGCGGTAACTTGAGGTAAAATTCTTGTGGTAAAATTCTGATTTTGCACTCACCTTTTCAAGACCAAGTCATGTGTTCTCTCCATTCATTCATCTATGTACAACCAATTTTAGTTGCCATAAGATTCACCAAATAATTGCTACTCTAATTTTCTAACCATTCATTTGATTTCTAACCCGATTGATACTTGATTCATATATGATTATCGAAATTGTACTTTGATAATCTTAAGCACGTAAGACCTTTTAATATAATACTTCAATTATAGGATATCATGTCTAATTCCCCAAGTATGAAAAGTATCAATATATATACTTTTGAAATACCTTGATCAAACCGAATCAATCACGTAAGCTTACTGGTAACATCTTCCACACTTCTAAAATTATAAAATGTAACCTATGAATATTCAATATATGATCAACCTATTTTTCCTTCTTATCTCAATGTAGAATTAATCATTTAGGTTAGTTGGTACCGACCACTAACTTTTTAGAGTAGGATGCACAATGCCCCAATTAGATTGTGTGTATTATACTTTTTTGCTTTTTAATAAAAAGGTATTTTCTTTATCTTATGTCTTGCATCTTTTTTTCTACACATTAGATAAAGTCCTTACACCAAATTTAGTTACGGGGCATGATCACACATATGATGGCAATCATGGAATATGCCTCTAATACTTTAGTCTAAAATAAGTTCCAAGTCAAGAGCTTTTTGAGATGGGACATCAAATAGCTTAGTAAGACTCGCACATATAATGCATACTCGTGAGACGAGGATGTCACATTCCATTAGTATTAGCATAGAGACATAAGTGTATGTATGTGGGTGCTTGTTAGGGAACAAGTACACCGAATATGGCCCGCAAGAAATTCTTAGTTGGAGGCTTTGCCCATCGAAACAAGAATTTTTATGTTGCGATATTACACGACTAATCCTCAGACTTGAGGCACGATGGTAGCCTTGTGTGCATCGTACAATACTTTGATATAACCTCTAATTGCTTGACAATCACAAAGAGAGTATGTTGGGTCTTGCACTAGTGCGTATGGAGGTTTGTCAGTAGCAAATATAGATTCGACACTTGTCTTTTTAATCAAGGGAATCTTCTGTGTTTTCATAGTTCAAGATTCAAAGACCTTGGTCAAGATAAGATGAATCGTGATTCATCAAGAATCAATGGAACTTGAGATGGAATCACAGTTATTGAATCATTTAGGGTTTCAACTTATAATCCATGCCCTAGATTCAATCGACAGATTAGTTGTCAAAAGAATCATATGTGTATGATGCTCGCAACTGAAATAGGTTTACTTGCTATTTCATCTAAGACTAGTTTGCAATAATTACTTGATATGTGTTTTCATGGATAGTAAGGTTCTTAGATAATTCTTCGAATTAAGGGGTTAAATTTATATTTGATAAAATTATAATTTTCCGTTACGTATACCCTGCAATTATAGCGAACCAAACGCTAACATCATATAGAGAGTTTCAATAGTTTAACGATTAAATTCCATTACAAGATGAAATGAATGATTTCATGCCAGAAATAATTCAATCAATATATGAGTAGCATGAAATGCATAAATGATATTAGGCAAATAAATAGTGTGAGGTTTGGATATTACAAGTGATGGCTGCCAAAGGCGTTGGAAAATCTTTGAGAGGGTCGAGCATTCCTAATAGTGATCCAGGCTGATTTAATAGAAAATTTTCCATCTATATAGAGCTTCCACCAAGTCTCATTAGATTCATCGTGATCAATTGGAATGGAAGTTACGCCATCAACAAGATCCAGAGGTAAAAAAGTTTCCAGCTTCTGTATATCCTAAAGACCGTCTGTCAAAAAATCCCTCACCAACAATTTTGTGTCACGAACTGCAGATTGGAGATACTTGAGCGAAGGCATGATCAGACCACCAGCAGTCAAACCAAAAGGAAAAGTTTCCAGCTCTAAGGCTTTATAAAATACTTGGCTCTACCAAGTGATGAAATTTACAAGTCTATTCCTAATCAATGAATGATGGATCGTAACCTTTGCAAGCAGGGGAGCAACCTCAGAACAATACTTTTGCGTCATAAAGATAGCGCAAAGAGACAAACTGGTAAGTAGCATCCACCAACGCTTATAATCAAATAACTTAGCGATATCCTCTAAAGAGCACACCCTGAAACCAACACCGGATAGCACACTCGTTGCTATTTACACCAATGAATTTGTTGATTTCCAGTAGTAGAACCCTAGAAAAACCGTGCAACAATTATTCTATGTGATGTAAAATTGATTTTGTTGGGTGAAAAACTTGAAGGATATGAGTTGGAATTGATGATAATTCATGTTTAATAAGGAAGAGCAGTCCATCATGAGATAATGAGTGCTTTTCCCAACCTTGCAGTCTACTTAGAATCTTAGTTATTAGTTCTGCAAAAAGTGAATTCTTCTTGCAACCTTTAAAAATAGGGGCACCCAAATACATAAAAGGTGAACTTTTGGACGTGAAACCAGTAATTCTCTTAACCGCCATAATCCTATTTTGAGAAATCCATTTGCTGGCCACAAAAGATCATTTAGGTGCATTAAAGAGTTGTCCAGAAGCTCGCTCATAGTCCCATAATAAGAAGCTGCAAGGTACGATCAAAAGCTTTAGAGAAAATAAGTATGTCTTTAGCATAAGAAAGGTGGGAAACAAGAACACCTCCAATCGAATGTTAATTAAGATATCTATGATGGAAAGATAATGAATGAAAACCATGTGAGAAAGCCTCGATGGCCAGAATAAATGTAGGAGTTGAGATTGGATCCCCCTGACGTAATCCATAGCTAGATTAAAACAAACCTGCACATAAGCCATTGATAAGAATAGAAAACCAAGTATTTTCAAGATAGTTTCTTAAAAAGCTATCCCATTGCTCAGAAAAACCAAATTTCCTTATAATTGAATATAGGATTACCCATTGGATGATATCATATGTCTTGGTCATATCCAATTTGAAAATTACATTCTCCACTTTAAAATAACTATAAATCGAATGAACCAATTCTTGGGCCAGAGGGATGTTATCACTGATCGATCTCCTAGCAACAAAGCCACTCTAAGAAGGGCAAATTAAGCTAGGCAAGAAAGAAACCAACCCATTCGTTATAATCTTCAAAATGATCTTATTCGAGACATTACATAAGCTGATTGGCCAGCAATCACCCCAAGTTGTAGGTGACTCCATTTTTGGTGTAAAACAATAGAGGTGGCAGTAAAGCTCCTAGGCATAGGAACAACTTTGAAAAAATCAACCACTGCGTCAAAAAGATCCCAGAAACAATCTCCCAACAGAACTGATAAAGGAAGGTAAAAAATCCATCTGGACAAGCCACACTATTTAGACAAATGCTGAAAAATGCATCTTTAACCTCAAAGAACGACGAACTAAGACATAAAGCCAAGTTATCTGCCTCACTAATAGCTTGCAAAATAAACTGAAGCAAGTCTGAGTCACCATATCCCCCTGCACCTGTGAGTAAAGATTTAAAAAAAATTAACAGTCGAGTTTTGAATAGCAATAGGATCTGTAAGGGCAGTATCACCATCCATGATAGAATGAATGAATGTACATTATTGCTTCTTTTAGACTAAGGCATAGAAGTATTAGGTATTCCTCCCCCCTTCTTGTAACCTCTTACAAGCTGACTTCTCCAAAAACTCTCCTCCATTTGCATAGACATCTTGACTTTGCTTCATCTGAATCAGATTAACATCAGTAGGATAATTATCAAAAATTGATTCAAATTATCGAACATTGTATGCTGCTAATTTCACTCGGATTAATACATCTCCAAAAATCCATTTATTCCACCAAAGAAGATGTTGTTTCATGCGATATAATTTTGGTTGGAATTGAACCATGCCTAACGAGGACATAGGGAAGTTCCAAACAATGTTGCCAGTCTCCAAAAACCTCTCATGCTTAATCCACATATTGCAAAAATTGAAAAGCCATCAAAGTAAAAGAATTTCTCTCTAGTAACAGAATAAGTAATGCATGGTGATTTGAACATTCATGGCCATATGAGAAACACAAGTCTAGTTGAATACATCATTCAGTAGGAAGAATAGAGAACCCTATCCAACCTTTCCCAAATTCGATTACCTCTCCAAGTATAGTCCGACCCATCAAAACCTGCTTCAGATAATTCACAATCCAAGATAAAATTATTGAAATCCACCATACCTTGAATATTAAGCTCCAAGCCACCTCTCCGTTCTAGCCCATGATGCACAATATTGAGATCACCACCCATCAACCAAGGATCAGACATAGCCACATTACGTAATCCATCCAAAGCTCCCTACGACTAGTATTAGTAGTTTTCGCATACACAAAAGTACACCAAAAACTGTAGCATCTGTGAAAGAAGATAATTGAAAATATATGAATTTCTCCTGATCCACCAACAATTCTAAATGAATAGGAGCTTTCCAAAATACCCAAAGTTTATTCGAGCAATTACAAAAAATTGAATCAAAACCAAATTCCCTCAACTCAGCATGTTCATTCAAAGGATAGGTCATAATTACCAAGACAAGACGACGATATTCAGAACAAAGTTTTTTCAACACTCAGACGTGTAAACTTATTCCTAATGCCATCAACATTCTAGATAATAAGATTAACCATGGAAACAAATTAAATAATCAAACCAACATTTGAAACTCTTATTTTACATTTAACCTGATTGCAGGTTTTTATCCGTGACAACAAATTATTCTTCAGCGGTTGGTGGTCTTTGGCAGAGTGGGAATCACCCTTGGGAATCTTTGAATTGTGTTCTTTGGAAAATGTATCAAGAGGCTCCAATGTTTGATTATCTGAGCTTGGTAACTAGGAAAATTCATTCAAGTCCTCCATCGCATGATCAATCAATGAGAGACTACGGTTATGAGAATTTTAGTTTTAGGGATCAGTAATAGAATCCAAATTGGGTTCAATGATTGCCAGGTCGGAGCAATCAACTTCTTCGCTAACATTATCCTCACCAGCTTGGCCCAAAATATTAAAATGACTGGTAATATCAATTTGAGCATTGAGACCACAACTTAGAGAATAAGAAACAGGTTCTGCTCATGATTACGTTCAGTCACATCTATTATCCCGTCAACATAACATCCATCCAAAGCATGACCCAAATGCAAGCAATGAACACAATATTTAGGAGCTTTTATTACTATATATACTATTGGGTTCACTGTAACAGTAGAGTATATACAATGAAAAATTAAAATTTTTATCAAATATAAATTTAATTTTTTTTATTCGAAAATAATTTTAACGATCGCGCTTATTCAAGTGAATATATAAATAAATATAAAATCGAATTGTACCTTTCGTGCACTCTGGTTGTTGTAGAAAATGAAACAATCAATTGTTTATCCTAAACTATCAGAACTCACAAGAATCCAAGTGTCTCCCCTCTATTAGGTCAATAATACGGAAGAGCAACACCAATCAAAAGAATTCGCTAGTATCCTTTTAATTGTTTACTAATCTAGAATCGGAGTAAATTTTCAAGAACAATAAAAATTGATTCTTTAAGTTCTTGAAACAATAATATGAAAAGAATAACGAGAAACTGATTTTTTTTTTCTTTTCTTGAAGAGTAAAAATAGAAGATTTTAAACAAAATAATTTTTGCTCAAATTTTTGAATTTTTTATGTAATTTTCATCATTTATATATATAGGGTTGAAAATTTTAATCTTTTTCCAACTTTTAGAAAGTTTTTCAATTTTGAACTATTTTAAAACCTTATCTTGGAAAGATTCCAAATCTTCCAAGAACTCTTCTCTTTTCTTTGTCCTATTGTATGTGGATTAATTTGATACTACATTAATCATCAAAATTGTCTACATACATTATTGATATTAATTTGAACTATTCAAATAATATCAAGATAGATATATATCATATATATACTATAATTATATTTAAACATAAATTAAATCTTAGTAGCCGATTTTATCCCATAAAATCGATCACTATATTTATTTATTTATAAATATATTAATTAAATAAATTATATTTATTTAATTTATTCTCTTTATATTTTAGTGAGCTTCTTAAGTGATCCACATTAATTTTTTGGTTTGAACTCAAAAATCCCTAAATTAATTCAGTTGATTCAATCTCAATTAATCAATTCAATTGATTAATTTAATTTACTTCAATTGAGCTTCCTAATCAAATTAGGTCCTACTAAATAGTCATATTACTTAATTGAATAATTTAATTTAACCATTAAATTAAATAGAACTCTTAATTAATTAATTAATTAATATTAATTAATTAATTCCAACCATTAGATAAAATCTAAAATTAGAAATATTATTTTTTATAAAAATCTATGACCCTCTTAGGTTCACTACTAAACTAGTAGTGGGTTTGCAACATTTGCAACTTATGAATAATAACTATTCTAATTAATTAATCCACTTGGAATCAATTTTTTAATTCTAAAAACTTCATTATCTATGAAAACACCTAACAAGTAATCATGACAAACTAGTTTTAGGTGAAATAGCGAGTAAACCTATTTCAGTTGCGATTACTATACTCGTATGCTCCTTTCAACAACTAATCTCCTGATTGAATTTAGGGCATGGATTATAAGTCGAAATTCTAAATGATTCAGAGGGTGTTTGGAAACCCATTCCAAATGGACTTTTAGATATGAAAGTCCATTTGTAAAAAAGTTATGTATTTGGTAATTATTTTTAAATGAACTTTTAAAATAAGTCACTTTTTCAAAAGTCCATTTTGGATAAGTACAAAATTGTGGCTTCTGAATTTCTTTTCTTGCACTTTTACTAAATGGGCATTAAAGTACATTTTTACCAAACACTTAATAATATTTATAAGCACTTTTTAAAAAAGTCAATTTTATAGATGGACTTTCATTTTAAAAGTGCTATCAAACATGCACTCAATAACTGTGATCCCATTTCAAGTTCTAATGATTCTTAATGAATCACAATTCATCCTACCTTGGCCAAGGTCTTTGAATCACGAACTATGAAAACACAGGAGATTCTCTTATTTAAAAAGACAAGTTTTGAATTTTGTATTGACCACTGACAAACCTCCATGTACATCAATGCAACACTCAACATACCCCCTTTGTGATTGTCAAGCAATTAGAAGATATATCAAAGTGTTACAAGATGCACACAAAGCTACCATCGTACTTCAAGTTCGAAGACTAATCATGTACTATCGCAACACAGAAATTCTTATTTCGACAGATAAAGTCTCCAACTAAAAATTTCTTATGGGCCATATTCGATGTACTTGTTTCCTAACAAGCACCCACATACATACACTTACATCTCTACATTAATGTCAATAGAATGTGACATCCTCGTCTCACGAGCATACATCGTATGTGCGAGTTTTACTAAGCTATTTGATGTCCCATCTTAAAAAGCTCTCGACTCAAAACTTATTTAAGACCAAAGCCTTAGAGGCATGTTCCATTATCGTCATCATATGCGCGACCATGCCCCGTAACTAAATTTGGTCTAAGGACTTTATCTAATGTGAAGAAATAAAAGATACAAGACATAAGATAAAGAAAAAATATTTTTATTAATATGATTTCCAATGAGATTATCTTTACAAAAGCAAAAGAGTATAATACACCTAATTCAATTGGGGCATTGGGCATCCTACTCTAACTTATACTGCATAATTACCTTTTTATAAGTGATTATTCGACTTGCATTAAATTCAAAATCAACATGTTTCGCAACTTGAGCAGTTTTTATATTTCAGGTATAACGTCATGCTTAAATGCCCTATGGACCAGAATCTTATAGCATTTGAAAGCTAAGACATAGAACTGCAACTTCTATGTTAGAAGCTCAGTCCAATTTAGTTTTGATAAAATCTATTTATACTAACATATCTTTTTAAATTAAGCATAACTTTCTATCTAGTGATTTGAATTAGGTGATTTAAGTTGGAAAGTGAATTTAACATATAAAGCTATAACTTTCATGTTAACCACTTTTCCAAAAATCAGTTGGTTTCATGGATAAAAATATGTGACAAAATTTAAATCTAAAAAGGATAAGTGAATTTAGAGCACATTTGAAGTAAAATTGGAGTGCATTTGGAGATGTCAATTTTGGGCACTCTTCTACTATAAATAGGATCTCTTGGATATCATTCAAATCACACAGAAAATCTTGTAAGTGGGAAAGAGAGTTTATTGTTGCTTTTCTTTAGGCTAAGTTTTCTAATAGTAATACAAATATCTTCTCTAATTTCTTTTTTATTTTTAGTCATTTCTAATTCTATTATGCCTTTCTAATTTTATTTGTTTGAAGAGAAAGGGTGAGCCTCTTAATGGAGAAAGAGAAACGGTTATAAAGGT
>CM033117.1:9624196-9656590 GCA_019321725.1 Paulownia fortunei | reverse complement strand
TGTAGGTAGTCATGCTACATTTACTAAGTGTTTCCCATGACTTGTGAGATTCGTGAAATTAAGGAGTTAATTTCAAGCGGACTAATTAATTAGATTAATTAATCAAAATAATTATTATTATTCATAAGTTGTAAATATTGCAAGCCCACTGTTAACTTAGTTGTGAACGTAAAATGTCATACACAATTTGAGATGGAACATTTCTAATTTAGGAATTGATCAAATGGGTTGGATCCATTTAATTAATAGAGATTAATTAATTAGGACTTAAATTAATTCAAAGAGTTGAATTAGTTATTCAAATAAATAATTGAATTATTTAATTTGACCTAATAAGATTAATGAGCCCAATTGGAGTGAAACAATTATTTGATTGGATCAAATTAATTGTGTAGTCCATAAATTAATTTACTTAATTAAATAATTAAATTATTTAGTTGGGTCTAAATTTGATTAGATGGGCTAGATGGAATTAATTAATTTGGGTAAGATAATTAATTGGATTAATTATGGGATTTATTTTAAAGTCTAAACCCAATTCAAAAAGGCCTATTAGGAAAGGTCCATGAAAGTATTTGAAAAAGGATGGAAACTCAAGAATTTGGAATTCTTGGGTAATCTTGAATATCTTTGAAAGATATGAAATAGTTAAAATTGGAAGAAGCTTGGATGAACCAAAATATCTTCCAACTAATCAAAAGGAGACACAAAATACCAAGAATAGGACTTTTAAAATTTTGAGTCCCCTGTATATACCTCATGGCCGAAAATTATAAGATAACATCCCTATAATTTTTGGCCATATAGAAATTAAGAAAAGAAAATTATTTTCTTCATCCGTTCTTTTTATCTAAAAATTCCTTCTTTAAGTATTAATTATTTTATCACAAGTTGATAACAGGAATTAATATTTTCTATACACACTCCATCAACTAGATTAGAAAAGAAATCAGAAATGCTAGTGGAATTCTGATTTTGTGTTCTTACTCAAAGTGTGGGCTACTTTATATAGGAGACATTTGGATCTCTGTGAACCAAATTCAGAAAAGGGGCTAGCAATTGATTGCTTCATACCTACAACAACCAGAGTGTAAAGAAATGTATAAATTGATACTTTTATTATTTTATTATAGCCATTGGAAATTACGAGATCGTTAAAAATTGCATCGGATCTAGGGTATTCCTATAATTATTATAGTTTAATGTTTTTAAAAAATTTAATTTTCCACTGCGCATACCCTGGGATCACGCGAATCCAACATAAGCCTAAATTAATGGACTCATAGGAGAGGTCCAATAGGAATCTTTAATTGGAGAATAATAAAACTCATTATCTTTGATGTGAAAACATCAAATGACATCTAGTTTAATGGAAACTAGAAGAGATAAAAATGGAAAGGGATCAAAACATATTTTGATTAGGATTGAATTAACTTGTATATAAATACACAAGGCTAGGGGGCGAAGTGTGCTCACAAGAAGAAAAAAATTCATTCCCCATAGAGAAAGAAAAAAATCGCCCCCTCCTCTTCTCTCTGCCTCTAGTCTTGTTCCATCAAAAGGTTCCATTCCTTTTGATTAAAGCTCAACTCTTTATTCACCATCCATGGACTTGACCTAGGTGTGGATACCAGTAGATGGAAGACGCGTGGATTCCTAAATGAACCAATTTTTGATTCGGATATGATCTAAATCGATCTAACAGCTTCATTAATAGGAGTGCAATTAATTCAAGTATGTTTTGAATCTTATGTTTAATTTATTTAAGGAGTAACTTAGAATGTAATCGATTTATCACATTGAATCCTAAAATGCATGTTTAAACTAGTTTACGCATGTTTAAAAATTTTAAATTTTCATTGCACATACGTTCCATAATTTTGCGAACACAACATGTGGAAGGGTTTTCCAAGAGTAATGTTTGTCCTATAATCTAATTGATGGATCAAGAACAACCTTTCAAAAATAATAAAGATTAATTCTTTAATTTTTTGAAATTTTGAAGTGAAGAGAATATCAAGAAAATTAATTTCTTTAAAGAACAAGAAAAATAAAGATTTTCAAGAAAATACCTTTTATTTTCTTTCTTTTCTTTCTTTTCTTGGAGAGACAAATAGAAGACAAGACAAAATTATTTTTCTAAAAGTCACTATGCAATTTTTGGCCCTCTCTATGCATATAGGGGCTGAAAATTCTTTCCATCTCTAACTCTTGGAGAGTTTGTTAATTTTGAATCACTTCAAAGTTTTATTTTGGTAGGATTTTAATCTTCCAACAATTCTTCTTTTTCTCTCTCCAATATATGTGGACTTATTTGAGACTACATTAGTCATCAAGAATAGTTTACATACATTATTGATATTAATTTGAACTCTTCAAATAATATCAAGACAAATATATATCAAAAATATATTTATATAAAATAAACACCTAATGGTTGATTCTTATCTCATAAAAATCGATCACATTATATTTAATTATATAAATATATTAATTAAATAAATTATATTTATTTTAGTTATCCTTTCATCTTCTAGTGGGCTCCTTAAGTGATCCACTTTAATTTTTGGGTTTAGACTTAAAAAATCCAAGAATCAATTCAATTTATTTAAACCCATATTAATCAATCCAATCGATTAATTATAACTTTACTCCAATTGGACTTTCTAATCAAATTAGGTCCAATTAAAAAATCTAAGTATTTAATTGAATAATTCAATTTAATCATTAAATTAAATAGAACCTATACTTAATTAATTAATCAATATTAACCAATTAATTTTCAACTATTGAAAAATCCCAAATAGAAATATTGCTTTTCATAAAGATGTGTGACCCTCTTAGGTTCACTACTAAACTAGTAGTAGGTTTACAATATTTTCAACTTATGAATAATAATTATTTTAATTAATTAATCTAACTAATTAATCCGCTTCGAATTAACTCCTTAATTTTAAGAACCACACTATCCATGAAAATACTTAACAAGTAATCATGGCAAACTAGTTTTATGTAAAATAATGAGTAAACATATTTCAATAGTGAGTACCATACACGTACGGTCCTTTTGATAGCTAATCTCCCGTTTCAATCCATAGCATGGATTATAAGTCAAAACCCAAAATGAATTAATAACTATGATTCCATTTCAAGTTCCAATAATTTCTAATGAATCATAATTCATTCTGCCTTAGCCAAGGTTTTTGAATCATGAACTATAAACATACATAAGATTCTCTTGTTAAATAAAAGATAAGTGTCGAATTTTATGCTAGTCACTGACAAACCTCAATGCACACCAGTGCAACACCCAACATACCCCTTTATGATTATCAAACAATTAGAAGATATATCAAAGTACTGCAAAATGCACACAAGACTACCATCATACCTCAAGTCCAAGGACTAGTCATGTACTATCACAATAAAGAAGTTCTTATTTCGATAGGTAAAGGCTCCAGCTAAGATTGCGGGCCATGTTCAGTATACTTGTTCTTTAATAAGCACCCACATACTTGCACTTGCGTCTCTATGCTAATGTCAATAGAATGCAACATCCTCGTCTTACGAGCATGCATCATATGTGCGAGTTTTGCTAAGCTATTTGATATCCCATCTCAAAAAGCTCTTGACTCGGAACTTATTTAAGACCAAAACCTTAGAGGCATGCTCCATGATCGCTATTATATGCGTGACCATACCCCGTAGCTAAATTTGGTCTAAGGACTTTATCTAATGAACAAAAATAAAAATGCAAGACATAAGATAAAGAAAATACCTTTTATTAATATGATTTCCAAGAAGATTATCTTTACAAAAGAAAATAGTACAATACACCCAAGCTAATTGGGGTGATGGGCATCTTACTCTAACAAGGATGATCAAAGGGCCAAGACCAATGTATGGATATTCTATGTGTGTTATGAATGCATCATTGTCATATTTTTGGGTTTTAATTAAAATAAGGCATGTGAGTCTTACCTTCATCTGTTTTTACTCTAAATTTAATTTCTTTCTTCCTCTTATGTACTTTCTCTTGGAAGAAATTCCAAGATTTCTTGTTAGGAATAGCAATTGTAATGAGAATAATATTAGATTCTTTTCGTTTAATAAGAGGATGGAGCAAGATGGAGAAAAGCAAGGATGAAGGCCCATGAATGTATGGATGATACATTCATGTAATAGATAGGATATGTTTGCATTTTAGTTATTACCCTTAAGCTGACCTAGATCCATTTTGGCTTGAGTAGATTGTATAGGATATAGCTCCCTAATTATGTATGTATGTTAGATACATGTATAAGTTTATCTAATGCTTTCTTTTTGATTCTGCTTGCGCATCATTAGGTTAGTACAACATTAAACAAAGTAACAGAAGATGAGGCCTTAGAATTATAAAGAATACTCTCACTTGAAAGTCAAGTTTAAACAATTTGTTAAAATTCTATATCAAGCAAATATGGACAAAATTTGGCTGGGCCCAATTGTCAATGCCTTCTACTAAAAGTAGAAGACATGTTGATGCAACTGTATCTAGGACTTTTCCATAAGTTATCTAATGCCTAAGTGATGGAAATATGTGATCTCTATTAAGCATGTGGATGCTCGTGAGATGGACTCAACTTTATCGTCGTCCATGAGTTGTGGGGATTTTAAATGCTCCATCTACATGGATGTTATATGGGTACTGCTTGACACTTAATACCATATGGCATTATATTATTGGGGCATATGGGAATTGGTAGGCAAAACACCATGGGGGTTCATGTGATGCAATTGGCAAGGTTGTTGTCTACCTTTTGATGTTTTATATGGTCTCATATTCTTGGACATTGATGGTTCAATAAAGTGTGACATTTCTGATACCTTCATGATCATAATTACACTTGTTTTTGCATTATAATTGATACAATTGTGCTTGATTTTGTGATAATTGTGTGTAGGTTAATGAATTGAAGAAATGGAGTGAAAGATTGAAAAAAAATAAAAAGTCAACAAAAACTTCCAGATGCGGTAGTCTTTGTATTTCTGGCATAGTGTTCTCCATAAAAGTGATATTGAGATGATTTAAGAAGATTGAGAAAGCTGACAGATAAGAATATAATTCTTATAAAAACACGAAAAGCCATATCATCCTAGAAAATAGTGAACAATTAGTTGAAAGAGGTGTATTCTAAGCCACAACCTAGAAATTCCATGCCACGACCCCAAATGAATAGTGCATTTCTAGCTGTGGCATGGAAATTCCAAGCTGCGGTCCCAATGAAAAAATTAAAAAAATAAAAGATTTCGAGCCAAAACCCTAAAATCTTGAGCCGCAGCTCCACTATGCATAATAGAAAAATATTTTCCAATAGAATTTTGATGACAAGTGGCAAAAAAGGTCTCATTATGACATCTTTCTTATTTCCCAAACCTTAGATATAGTACGTACATCACACACACCATGTGACTCTCTAATAGTTAAACTACACAGACCCAACTACATCACACAAATGAGAGATACACACATGCTTACATATATTTTCTTGAACAACACACAAAAGACACAACATTTAACATATAATTCATCACCCACACACTCTACACCTAAATACTCACACACATTTCCTCTCCACCCAAAACACACATTTCAAGACATCTACCAAGAACACACACATCTATTACCAAAGAGCTTGAGATTTGAAGACAAAAAGAGGAGGAGCTTCATTGGGCATTGAAGAATTTGAAGAAGAAGTGAAAAATCACTTAGTGGTTATAATCTTTTACTTAAATTTCTTGTTTCATTTTGTTTAGTTTTGAGAAATGTGTAAGAATCATGATGTTGGGAAACTCTTGGTTAATTTCAATATATGCTAAACTACTTTGTCAAGGCTTGGAAAGCCATTTCTCTAGAGTTATAAGTTGATGTTTATATTGCGATTGCAATGTTACTTTTATTGTGATGAGCATATGCCGTGTTCTTAATACTTCTTGAGACTTAGCCAATTTCAAGTTGATTTTAATTATTACAATTAAGATTGAGAGGTGAGGTTGTAATAATAGATCATGTAATATATACCAAGGACCGAGCCTTATAGAGATATAGGCAAAGGTATGTGCAGTAGTCATAGGTGTGAAAATTAAAAGCTAGTGGAATTCAGAAAGCTCAATGCACTCTAGTAAGATAGCCCATAGCTAGAGATGGCGTCGGTAGCCTACTTAGGGTAGATTTGGTCTGACTTAAGAGAGAGCACCAATTATAATAGGAAAACCCACCGTCACACAACCCACATCATTCCTAATCGCAATTAAGCTAGGTTCATAACAATATATGATGGCTAACTAATGCCTTGACTCTCATTAGTATTGAATTCAATCCTTCAATCTCCTTAGGTTTGAGTTAATTTTGTCAATTTAGTAGTTGTTATATTTTAATTCAAGCACCTCCATAATCATTAGGTCAAATATAGCATAGGTAGTCTATATTTATTACTTACACACGCACTCTTTAGGGATGCAATACTCTACTTACTCTTTATTACTTGTTGACATCGTGCACTTGTGGTTTTATTACAACTGTTTTAGGGCACCAAGTTTTTAGGGGTGTTTTCGGTGAGTGTGATTTTGTGATATCAAAGTTGATCTATATAGTTGTAGTTTGGCCATTTTGCTTGCTTTATTTTTGTTTCTTTTATTTCATTTTTGCTATTTTGTTTGAGTTTATGTTAGTTGTTTTGTTTCTTTCTTTTGGAGGCAATTGGTTAGATGTAATGGCATTGTATACACATTATTGGCCAACCGAATGTGCCATGTCTTTGTGGACTTTCGGAAGTCATGAAGTAGAACCCCTTGTTGCATTGACTGCCCAACTCGATGTAGTGTCTAAGATGTTGATGAATTTTCTCCACATGCTATTCATGCACCCTTTGCAATGCAAGAGTCGTATGGTGGTTTTCATACAAGAACAGAATACCAAATGAGCAATCCATGGGCAACACCATAGGTTGATCATGCTCAATATATATGGGACTACAATGAGCACCAAGACACTATTCTATCCAACATGTACAATCAAGAAAGGCAAGTTCACCCATATTTATCTTGGGAAAATGATCACAATATTACATGGTGTGAACCCACTCTTCCTACTTATCCATCTCAAGAGAAGGAGTCAAAGCTGGAAGAATTACTGACTCAATTCATTGCGAACACTGAATCCACTTATCCACCTCAAGAAAAAGAGTCAAATCTAGAGGAATTACTGATTTAATTTACTGCTAACATTAAATTCACTTACCCACCTCAAGAGCAGAATTTGAATTTGGAAAAACTTGTGGCAAATTCATTTCCAACACCAAGGAGAGAGTCCAACACACCAAGACTATACCAAAAAATGCACCAACATCACTTTAGGGAATGTAAGCCCAACTTAGTGAGTTAACCAATGCACTTGGTGATGAGCAACTGGAAAACTTACCTTGCACATTTGAGGTAAATGAAATGGGGGAAAAGAGTGGTAATGTTAATATTTTGACAAGTGATGAAGAGTTAAAATTCCCCTTGAGAGTTGATGAATTGGGTAAGAGTGGACAAGAGGAAACAACATAAATACCTATTGTGGAAGAGGAAGAAGGTCTAACTGTAATTCAATAAAGCCCTTCCAAGAGCCATCATTGAAAACTTCTTACCCTCGACTCTTAGAGACTAGCAAAGTTATGTCAAACTCTATGGTGGATAAGGAGGACATCCTCTCACAACAACTATAGTTGGCAGAGTGTGAAACTATTGGAAAGTACAATGCCATCTTGAAAGAGAAGCCACCTCAAGTGCTTACCAATTCATGGAGTTTCATTATCCCTTATTCAATTGGAGACTCTACTTGTGAAGTAATATTATGTGATATAGATGCAAGCATTAATTCAATATTATTGTCTAATTTCAGGAAGCTGCAATAGATGAAGGTATACTAAGGTGACTCAAGATATGCATGAGAATAGTGACCAATTCTTATGCTCTACAGATTTTTTCATCTTTAATATGGAAAAAGATAGGTATATCTTTACTATATTTGGCAAACCTAATAAGGAATACACTTGTTGATGTCCAAAAGGCCCTTAATGCTACTCCAGATCACCTTACCTATCCAAAAGGATCACCTACACTCTTAGAGCACACAAAGGCGTGGCATGATAAACACTTATTTTTAGATCCAAGATAAATAAAGAAGATAGTCGGGCTGATGACTATTAACCAAGCACTACCCAGGAGGAAACCCAAGCCCTTTGTTTCTTTTGCTTTTGAATAATTTTTTAGTTAGTTTTTGAAGTATGTTCCCTTTCTAGATTTAGGCATGTTTATCTATTACATTGCTTTGTCTATGTTTGTCTTCTCACTTTCGTTGATTTAGCCCATGTGCTTTCATGTCTTCTTTTCTTGTGTAGATAGATGTCTTCTTGGTGATTTATGTGGATCTCGCATGGACTCTAAGGGCATAATCTATTTTAAAAGGGAATTTCCTCTTTTCTCCTTCTATATGTTTTAATTTGTTAACTTTGGGTATAATGTTAATTTTAAGGTTGGGGGTGAGATTTGTATTTTGTGTGTTTAAGCTTTACGTGAAAAATTAAGCCATTTTTTTATTTTTGTTGAAGCTTTGTGTGTGAATTACATGTGTTATGTAATGAGAGTCCAAGAGCAAACATGCTTTATTGACAAACTTTCTAAGTTCATGTTATGTGATTGAATGTATATCTTGAATACCGATTGCCTATGATGATAACTAATTGACATGGTATAGAGTTTAGAGGAAAGAAAGATTATTGTTTTATGACATGGAAATTCTTATGTGTATTTGATATTTTTCATGAATGATGAATTTTCGTTGAGCATGTTGTGTAGAAATCTTATGGATTGCATACTAATTGATGTTGGATTTTGCTTCTAATGAGTTGTATTGGTCATTTTGTGATGTTCTAGAACTTATTTAATTATTCTTCCACGCGAAATCCTTCATAACTAGTAAACTTGGAAATGATTTAGGCCCTCTTTTGAATCGTTTGTGCCTTTCATGTCTACAATGATCACATTTTTATTTACTAGTGACCCTTTTGAGCCTTTTTCAAAGAATGACATGTGCAATGCATATGAATGATCACCATTTTACTTTATTTCTTGAAGCTCACTACACTTACCCATTTATACCAAAAAAAAAACCAATGATTATCCCTAAGAGAGCTTAAGGTGTGACATTTTGTACATAATATTATCAAGGGGTCATATGGAGACATATTGGGCAATGATGAATACATTTAGGGGTATGAGCAAAGAAAATGTGCAAGAAAACCATCACAACTCATGGTGATAAAAAGAAATAAGTTTGGGGGTTGTGAAAACAAAAGAACAAGAAATGAAACCTTGAGATTCATGAAAAAAAGAAGAAAAGGAAAGTAAAAAAAGAAAAAGAAAAGAAGTAAAAGAAAAAAGTGTTGAAATAGAAAATAAAAGAAAAGTATGAATCCCAAAGAAAAGAGTAAGAGAATTGGGAAAAATCAAAGAAAGGAGGAGAGTGTGATTCTATGTGTAAGATTTTAGGCTCTTTTACTTTGTTAATTCATGCCCTTTCTTTGTAAGCCAATACTTAGGCCTTAAATTACAAGCTTATTGAAGTCTTTTTGATTTAAGATGTATAGTGTCTACATTAGTGAAGAAGTTGTATGAAAAGCAAGCTTATGGAACACCTAGAAACTCTTTGCTTAGATCATGAGAGTCATTGATTGTGAAAATCATACCAAAAATTTCAAGCATGACACTTGAACTTGACACTTCACACACACATGTTTTGAATTCATGACTAGATTGATGTAACACAATTTGTAGTGCCATTTCACTAGCTTTGTGACTAACCTTTAGATGCATGTGCAATAAAGATTGATGAGACACTTGCATTAGTTGATCAAGCTTAGTAATTCATGATCAAAGTATGAGCTTAAAATTATTTGATTTTAAGTTTTGCTCGAGGACGAGCAAAAGGTAAGTTTGGGGGTAGTTGATAGGCTCATAAAGTGTGATATTTTAAATACTTCCATGAGCATAATTGTACATGTTTTGCCTTATAATCGAACTGTACTTTATTTTGTGATAATTGTGTATAGGTTCATGAATTGAAGAATTGAAGTGAAAGATGGAAAATTGGTTAAAAAGTCAGCAGAAACTTTCAAATGTGGTAATCTTTGCATTTCTAGCCTAAATTTCTCCACAAACGTGAGATTGAGATGATTCAAGAAGATTGAGAAATATAATAGATAGGGCTACAATTATTATGAAGACACCAAAAGCTATATCATCTTAGAAAGTGGTGAAAAATTAGTTGAAAAAGGTTGAGCAGTGCATTCTAAGCCGCAACCTAAAAATTCCATGCCTCGGCCCCGAATGCACAGTGCGTTCCGAGTCGTGGCCCAAAACTTTTTGGTTGCGGCCTCATTATGAAAATTATAAAACAAAAGGTTTTGAGACATGGCTCCACTATTCATAACGGAAAAATATTCTCAAGTGGGATTTTTATGACAAGTGGTGAAGAAAAGGCTCATTTTGGCATTTTTCTTATTTTCCACACCTTAGATATAGTGCATAATAATAAGTGCATATTTTAATATATTTTTATATCAAATCCTTTATACTTTCCTTGCTTTATTCTTGGTAATATCTTAGTTTTATTAATATTTTGTGTTAGGGAATCAATGAACAAAAAGAGATAAAAAAGAGCTAAAATAAAACCAAAGAAGACAACATATTTCGTGAGCAAGTTGGGAGATGATATTTCATTAGATCAAAGAAGCATCAAAATTTGAAGAAAAGGGCCATTTTTCCCTAAGTCCATCATGTCTAAATTAAAATATATGCAAGAAATCACTTGAACTTTGCAAGTGATTGTTGGGCTTACAATAAATTCAAAATAAACATGTTTCCAAACTTGTGCAGTTTATGTTTTTTGGGCATAACTCCATGTCCAAAAGCCCTATGGATCTGAATCTTCTTCATGTGAAAGCCAAGAGATAGCTACAACTTTGCTATTGGAAGTTCAGCCCAATTCAACCTTCATTATAGCAGAAAATCCTTCCAAGTATGTATATTGGAAAATATCTATCTATGCTGATACATTTTCTTAAATCAAGCATAACTTTTTCCCTAGTGATTGGAATTAGGTGATTAAGTTGGAAAATGAAGCTAACAGACAAATACATAGATTTCATGTTGATCTCGTTTTCAAAATCAACTAATTTCATGGAGAAATATGTGTGACAAAAATCATATTTGAAAATGACATGTGAATTTAGAATGCATTTGGAGTAAATTTGGAGATACCAATTTTGACACTCTTTTACTATTAATAGGGCCTCTTGGATGATATTCAAGACACACAAAAACCCTTATAGAGGATAAAATTTTAATGTTGTCATTATTTAGGCTAAGTTTTCTAATAGTAATTGAAATGTATTTTCAAGTTTCTCTTCTATTTTTAGTCTTTTCTACTTTTATTATGTCTTTTTAAATTTTATTTAGTTGAGGAGAAAGGGTGAATCTCTTGATGGAGGGAGAGAAACAATTATAAAAGTGCAAAATATTTAGGTGTGTTGTACTATTATTTTAATTTTTGATTGAAACCCTCATTATTTTGTGGTAATTCTTGATTTATGTATCACCAATGGTGCAACAAATACTTGTGTTCGTTTAGTTTATTGTACGGTTCTATTCCATCGACTGTTAATTGATTTGTTGTAGATAAATGTGTGCATAAATACTTAATCCCATAAACAAGTGTTGGCGTTAAAACCCTTCTTATTTAGTAGTGATTCTTGATTTTTGTATCACCAATGGCACAACAAATACTTGGGTTCATTTAACTTATTATACGGTTCTACTTCACCGACTGCTAATGTGAAACTACTAAGATTTAATTTATGTTTAAATATAATTATAGTATATATATGATATATATCTATCTTGATATTATTTTTATAGTTCAAATTAATATCAACAATGTATGTAGACAATTTTGATGATTAAGGTAGTATCAAATTAATCCACATACAATAGGAGAGAGAAAAGAGAAGAGTTCTTGGAAGATTTGGAATCTTTCCAAGATAATGTTTTGAAATAGTTCAAAATTGAAAAACTTTCTAAAATTTGAAAAGGGATTAAAATTTTCAGCCCTATATATATAAATGATGAAAATTACATAAAAAATTAAAAAATTTGAGCAAAAATTATTTTGTTTAAAATCTTCTATTTTTACTCTCCAAGAAAAGAAAAAGAAAATCAGTTTCTTGTTATTCTCTTTATATTATTGTTTGAAAAACTTAAAGAATCAATCTTTATTGTTCTTGAAAATTTACTCCGGTTCTAGATTAATAAACAATTAAAAGGATACTAGCGAATTCTTTTGATTGGTGTTGCTCTTCCATATTGTTGACCTGATAGAGGGGAGACACTTGGATCCCTGTGAGTTCTGATAGTCCAGGATAAGCAATTGATTGTTTCATTCTCTACAGCAACCGGAGTGCACGAAAGGTACAATCTGATTTTATATTTATTTATATATTCACTTAAATAAGCGCGATCGTTAAAATCGCTTTCGAATGAAATAAATTAAATTTATGTTTGATAAAAAATTTAATTTTCCACTATGTATACTCTGCTATTACAGCGAACCCAATAGTATATATAGTAAGAAAAGCTCCTAAATATTGTGTTCATTGCTTGCATTTGGGTCGTGCTATGGATGGATGTTATGTTGAAGGGATAACAGATGTGACTGAACGTAATCATGAGGCAGAACCTGTTTCTTATTCTCTAAGTTGTGCTCTCAATGCTCAAATTGAAATTACCAGTCATTTTAATATTTTGGGCCAAGCTGGTGAGGATAATGTTCTCCAGTTCATTAGGATGAAGTTGGAGAACGAAGCCTGCTTAGTCCAGAAATAGTTCAAATATAAATTTAACCCATTAATTTAAAAGCAATTTTAACGATCGCGCTTATTCAAGTGAATATATAAATAAATATAAAATTCGGATTATACATTCTTTGCACTCCGGTTGTTGTAGAGAATGAAACAATCAATTGCTTATCCTAGACTATCAAAACTCGCAGGGATTCAAGTGTCTCCCTTCTATCAGATCCACAATATGGAAGAGCAACACTAATCAAAATGATTCGCTAGTATCCTTTTAATTGTTTACTAATCTAGAATCGGAGTAAATTTTCAAGAACAATAAAGATTGATTCTTTAAGTTCTTGAAACAATAATATAAAGAGAATAACAAGAAACTGATTTTCTTTTTTTTTCTTGGAGAGTAAAAATAGAAGACTTTAAACAAAATAATTTTTTCTCAAATTTTCTGAATTAATTATGTAATTTTCATCCCTCATATATATATAGGGCTGAAAATTTTAATCCCTTTCCAACTCTTGGAAAGTTTTTCAATTTTGAACTATTTTAAAACCTTATCTTGGAAGGATTCCAAATCTTCCAAGAACTCTTTGTTTTCTCTCTCCTATTGTATATGGACTAATTTGAGACTACATTAATCATCAAAATTGTCTACATACATTATTGATATTAATTTGAACTCTTCAAATAAGATCAAGATAGATATATATCATATATATACTATAATTATATTTATACATTAATTAAATCTAAGTGGCCGATTTTATCCCATAAGATTGGTCACCATATTTATTTATATATAAATATGTTAGTTAAATAAATCATATTTATTTAATTTATTCTCTTCATATTTTAGTGGGCTTCTTATGTGATCCACATTAATTTTAGGCTTAGACTCAAAAATCCACAAATTAATTCAATTGATTCAATCCCAATTTAATTAATCCAAGTGATTAATTTAATTTACTCCAATTGGGCTTCCCAATCAAATTAGATTCAATTAAATAATCAAATTATTTAATTGAATAATTTAATTTAACTATTAAATTAAATAGAACCCTTAATTAATTAATTAATCAGTATTAATTAATTTCCAACCATTGGATAAAATCTAAAATTAAAAATGTTACTTTCTATAAAGATGTGTGACCGCTTAGGTTCACTATTAAGCTAGCAGTGGACTTATAACATTTGCAACTTATGAATAATAATTATTTTAATTAATTAATCTAATTAATTAATCCACTTGGAATTAACTTCTTAATTCCAAGAACCTTACTATCCATGAAAACACCTATCAAGTAATCATGACAAACTAGTCTTAGATGAAATAACGAGTAAACCTATTTCAGTTGCGAGTACCATATACGTACGATCCTGTCGACAACTAATCTCTCGATTGAATCTAGGGCATGTATTATAAGTTGAAACCCTAAATGATTCAATAACTGTGATCCTATTTCAAGTTTCATTGATTCTTGATGAATCACGATTTATCTTATCTTGACCAAGGTCTTTGAATCTTGAACTATGAAAACACAGGAGATTCCCTTATTTAAAAAGACAAGTGTCGAATTCTATATTTGCCACTGAAAAACCTCCATGCACACTAGCCCAAGACCCAACATACTCCCTTTGTGATTGTCAAGCAATCAGAGGATATATCAAAGTACTGCAGGATGCACACAAGGCTACTATCGTGCCTCAAGTTTGAGGATTAGTCGGGTACTATCGCAACATAAAAATTCTTGTTTCAACAGGCAAAGCCTCCAACTAAGAATTTCTTGCGGGCCATGTTTGGTGTACTTGTTCCCTAACAAGCACCCACATACATACACTTATGTTTCTACGCTAATGCTAATGGAATGTGACATCCTCGTCTCATGAGCATGCATCATATGTGTGAGTCTTATTGAGCTATTTGATGTCCTATCTCAAAAAGCTCTTGACTTGGAACTAAAGTATTAGAGGCATGTTCCATGATTGCCATCATATGCGTGATCATGCCCCGTAGCTAAATTTGGTGTAAGGATTTTATCTAATGTGTAGAAAAAAAAAGATGCAAGACATAAAATAAAGAAAATACCTTTTTATTAATATGATTCCCAATAAGTTTGTCTTTATAAAAAGCAAAAGAGTATAATACACACAATCCAATTGGGGTATTCTCCAACCTACTCTAAATAGTTAGTGGTCGGTATCAACTAGCTTAAGTGATTAATTCTACATTGAGATAAGAAGGAAAATTAGGTTGATCATATGTTGAATATTCATAGGTTACATTTTATAATTTTAGAAGTGTGGAAGATGTTACCGGTAAGCTTACGTGATTGATTCGGTTTGATCAAGGTATTTCAAAAGTATATATATTTATAATTTTCATACTTGGGGAATTAGACATGATATCCTATAATTGAAATATTATATTAAAAGGTTTTACGTGCTTAAGATTATCAAAGTACAATTTTGACAATCATATATAAATTGAGTGTTAATCGGGTTAGAAATCGAATGAATGGTTAGGAAATTAGAGTAGCAATTATTTGGGGAATCTTATGGCAGCTAAAATTGGTTATAAATAGATGAATGAATGGGGAGAACACATGACTTGGTCTTGAAAAGGAGAGTGCAAAATCAGAATTTTACCACAAGAATTTTACCTCAAGTTACCACCTCAAGCTTCTTGTTATTCCTAAGCTTGAGCCACGACCAAAAACCATTTTCTAAAATTTCTCACCTTCCAAACCTCTACCTTAAGCTCTCTAAGGTGTTCCCAAGTGATTCCAAGTGAAGGAAAGGCAAGGAAGCCAAGGGAAACTAACTCACAACTTGAGGCTGAAATTGTGCATAGATAAGCTTAACTAATAGTTTTTGGCATACTTTTTTTTTATTATTTGAGGTTTAATGATTTCTTAAACTTTTATTCTTGTTTGTAATCATGTTAAATTGTTATTTGTGGTGTTATAATGCACAAAAGAAGGGTTTGGATTGCAAAATCCTTAGTAGGAGCTACTGAGGATAGAAATTGTGTACATACTGATTTCTAAGGTTTTAGGCTTTGAATAAGCATAAGAACTTGGGAAAACCCCATATTTATCATCAGGAATATATTTATATATGATTCAAGGTTATGTATGTGAGGTTGGACAGGTTAGAAGTTGAAGTGGAGTACGATAATGAAAGAAGAACTCAAAACTACCACATGTAATACTCTATTTTCGTGTCTTGTAAAAGAGGTTGATTTTTCTAAGGTGAATCAATTATTTTTAGTAGGGCTATGCTATAGTGAACTTCACTTATACGTTATCTAAGTATAGTAAAAATTTGGGAGGGATTGGATGTGCTTAAGGATGTGAAAAACTTCATAGAACTCAATTGGACAACATGGTAGAATCTGTTCACTTTTATATTTTAACATGTTCTGACTCCTACATATTGAGTCCTAATGATTGAGGACATATGTTGGATATACATTGGGTCATAATACTTCAATTAAATGAGGAGGATATGCATTATAGATATAAATCATGGTAGTTTTGGGACTTTTTTAGGTACTGGTTTGTAACTTGAAAAGTTTGATTGCTACCTAGTTAGTCTGATGTTCAAGGTCTTAGTATAAAATTATATGCATTTAACTTGTTGTGGGGATGGTGCTTGATGCTGGATAATATTCTAGGTTATTCTCCATCTAAGACTGAGGAAAAATATTTAATAAACCTAGAGTAAGCCACCAACAAGAGTAAAGGTAAATAAAAATCCATTTGCAACTACAATACATGGATATAGTTTGTCTTGATGTAATTATGCAAAATGTGGTGATGTTTGAACAGGTATGCTAACTAGCTAATTTTGTACCTTATGATATTGATAATGCCTGAAAAATGTCTAGAGCAAAATAGCTTGTATTCATATCATTCATGAGCATTTGCATGTGTGGGCATGACACATGAGCAAAATTGACATTTTACATACACGACATATTTTGAGAAAGGAATTTGTGTTACAAATTTGTTTTGTTTGCCACCACTGGTGCGAGAGGCATGCTTATTTGATATTTTGGATGCTGTAAAAGGGATACTTCTTTGGGGATCACAAGAAAAGACAAGAGGTGGACGTCTAGTAGTCAATGACCCATTTAATTATGCCTTTGTTATAATTGACACTGTTGATGGGATACTTTTCAAGGGATCACATGAGAAGATAGGAGGTAGACCTCTGGTGGTCACGAGAAGATGGTCCACTCGACTGTGTCAATTTGAGATTGATAATTTGATTATTGATATTATGAAGAACTCTTTTCGGTGCATAGTAGGTGGGCTAAGACCCTATGAAAGAAAGTTATTTTGAGTGAAATACTTGATTTATAAGTACTCAAATAAGATACATTTTTAGCATGATATCTTGAAAATACATTGCATGATGTTTGTATCATATTTTTGGCATGCATGGCTTTTACTTATGGTGTTAGCTCATGTTGTTCATCCATTGTAGGTGCACATGATTGATCTTGAGCTCTTTGATTTACTAGACTAGTTGGTGGAGCACCTATATATTTTCGATGATCATTGTACATGGATGATGACCTATTGGGATATTTTGTGGGATGTTGTTTGATCTCAAAGTCTATTGTATTATACTTTTAGGATCTTATATTATACATAACTTTTGAAACCTTATTATAAATAAGTCTAAGCGTAGGGTGGTTATAATAGATGTTATGGTTATACAAATAGTTGATTGTTCATATATAGGGCTTTGAATGCGAAAACACTTTACTCTTCTTTGTATCATATCGGACAGTATAAAATAATACACATGCACACACAAAATATACTACTTTGTAAAAATTATATATATATATATATCCATGTACCTAAGCTTGGAAACTTGAGGAGCATAACTATGCCAGTAAGTTTTATTTCGTTGTATAATTCTTTTATGTTTCATAAATAATATTGGCTATGTGTTATAAATTTTATATAAACAAGTGCCGAGGCAAACCCATCAATAGTAATAGATAAGTTCTCTATTATTCCATCATTTATATTATTTGACTTTGGGGCTACATGTTCATTTATGTCCACTAAGTATGAAAAAAGGCTAGCGAGGATATTTAATACAGATAAGGTTAGTTACAGTATGATAATTCATTCTAGATATTTAGTATAAATTAATTATATTTTAAGAGCTTTCGTTATCCTCATTGAAATCGAGAACTCTATATGGATTATTTCAGGATTGTTTTGACTTCAAAAATTGCTAGGTAAGGAAAATTAGGAGTTTTGTGGAGACCGTAGTAGGAAAACTTTTACTTTTGTGGAGAATGTTTAATATTATCAAATTTTAACTTTTCTATCATTACTGCGAAAATAATATTGAGGAAGAGTTATCATTGAATATGGGTTATGTTAGAATTTTGAGAAATGACAAACTTTATTAAAAATCCATTTATGTGATTTTAGAATTCCTGATGCATTTAGAAAGGAATTATTGGGCATACTATTCGCTAAGCAATTGAGTTTATCTGATTTAGTTGTATGAACAAATTCGATTCTATATAGGTACGTTTGTTTTGGTACTCATGGATGATATCTTGGTTTATTCTAATAGTGAGAGGGAATATGACCACATTTTAAATGATTTTAGAAATACAAAGTAGAAAGAAATTAGGTATTAAATTTAGTTAATGTGATCTTTTGGTTATATAATACGATATTTGCTTTTAGGGCATGTGATTTTCAAAGGTGTCCGTGTAAATCCTCAAAATTTGGAGACTATAATTAAAATGGATAAAACCAACAAATATGAGAGATGAGAAATCTTTGCGGTTAGATGGATATGATTGAATGTCATTCAAATTTGTCCTTGATTGTTGACCTTTGATTTGTCTTACATATATGTATATGAAATTTGAATGGTGAGACAAGTGTGGAAAATAAAAAAAAATCTAATTACTTAAAAAGAATAAATTTTTGCATTGGTGTTGACTCACCCTATAAGCATAGGTGATTCTATTGTAAATAGCAATACATTTCATTATGATTTGGTTTGTGCTGAAATACAATATAGGAAAGTTATTATGTATTGTTAAAGTTAATTGAATTATTTCTTTGGTAATACATGTGATATTTACACATACCTTAAGATTACAACATCTATGTATTCAAAGAGAGTTGAACTTGTGGAGAAGACGTATATTATTAATAAATGAATATGATTGTACAATTTATGTGGTAAGAGATGTCATCAGGATGAAATTCTTCAATAACTAATATTCATAAAAGTTTCACATCATAATCTATTATTGAAATCAATAACTCTACAAGTGGAAATAGAAACATCTGTGAAGATTTGTTTACTTATGTTTGGGTCAAATTGATTTTAATTGATCAAATTCTGAATGTTCAAAATAAGGACAATGAATGTTAAGATCAAGAAGAAAGGCATAAGAGGCACTTAAAAAATAATGATCTATTAATAAGAGATCGTATATGAATAAGTGTGATAAGAAATTGAAAGGGAAAATTTGAGATGAGGATAGTAATTTTTTTTAATGTGATATATAGTGGTACAAAATATGTTTGTGATCTAAAAGAAATGTATAGATGTCAGATAGGAAGAAGATATTATTGAGTATGTGTTAACATTCGAGTTGTCAAGAGAAAAGGATAAAGAGAGTATACAGATGTAAGGATGATTTAATATAATCTATTTTCAAATGGAAATGGGAAAACATCGCTATGGATAAAAAAAATTAGATTGTTGTTGATAGGTTAACTAAATCTGCTTATTTTTTACCAATTTATTCTACTTATGCCATGGATCGTCATGCATAGATATATACAGAAAGTGATTAAAATTCATGGTGTACCACTGTCTATTTTTCAGATAGAGATTCATGTTTTTTGTATATATTTATGGGAGATTTTACGTAAGGCATTAAGAATACAATTATCTTTTAGTGTTACATATCATCCCCAGATAGATGGACAATTAGAACAAATAATCCAGACTTTAGAGGATATGCTTAGAACTTGTGTATTAAATATTCAAGGTCAATGGAGCAAACTTTTGCCATTAGTGGAATTTTTTTATAATAATAGCTATCAGGCTACTATTGGAATGACTTCCTATGAGGCATTATATGGTAGAATGTAGGTCTTCAGTTCATTGGGATGAGGTTAGTGAAAAGAATCTCCCAGATATGGTTTGAGGAACAACATAAGTCATAGCACAAATTTGACAACATATGCAAATTGCCAAGAGCCATCAAAACATTTTTGTAGATCAAATAAGAAGAATGTTTGAATTTTCAGCAGGGGATCAAGAATTTTTTAAAGGTAGCTCCAATGAAAGGGATTATATGATTTGGGAAGAAAGGTAAATTGAATTCTAGGTGTATTGGTCCATTCATATTACTGAGAGAATTGGAGATGTTGTTTACAAACTTAACTACCTTTATTAATGTCTAAAATACATAATGTGTTTCATGTATCTATGTTAAAGAAATATATCGCGAATCCATCTCATATTTTAAAGAGTGAACCAATAGAATTAAAATCAGTTGTGAAGAAAGACTTGTAAAGATCTTATATGAGAGGTAAAGCAACTACAAAATAAGAAAATCTCATTGGTTAAGGAATTATGGCAAAATAAGTCAACAGAAGAAGTTAATTGGGAAACGGAAGATGATAAGAGGATTAAGTATCCAAACTCTCTCCGTAAGTAAATCTCGAGGAAAAAAATTATAAGAAGGGGAAGATGTAATATACAAGTCTCACACTACTCATTTGACCAATATCATTCATACATTACATGCTATTCATATATTGATTGCATTGATATTGATATGAAATCATTTATTTCATCTTACTAGTAAGTAACACGTGCGTTGCATGTAATTTATATAATTTTAATAAATTAATTATATTATTTAATAACTTATTGGAGTAAAATTAAGATATTATAAGATACTTCATAAATTATAAAATGTTAAATAAAATATAATCAATAAAACATAAAATATTCCAAAATATTTCATAAACTAATTATTGATCGATATGACATTGCAACAAAGCAAGAGACTCTTTCCCAACTCATACTTTGTAGCCGATACTTGTTCTCTAGAGATTGAAGAAATTTGGCAAATTGAAAAAATATAAATGTTAAGCAAGATAGATAAGTAATATTAAAAAATATTCATTTTACGAACATAAATAAAACTACAATTTAGCTATATTTCTTTTTTAATGATGAATACATGTGGAACTAAGTAAAAGGTTTAGGGTCCAGGATTAAAAATTAAGTAAAATACATATCTAATATTTAAGGATCTACAGAATAATGTGTCAGTTTTTAGATGGTATAATCTGTTCACTTTTATATTTTAGCATGTTCCGGCTCCTACATATTGTTATTGAGTCCTAATGATTGAGGACATATTTTGGATATACATTGGGGTCATAATACTTTAATTAAATGAGGAGGATATGCATTATATATGATAATTCATGGTAGTTCTGGGACTACTTTAGGTACTGGTTTGTAACTTGAAAAGTTTGATCGCTACCTAGTTAGTATGATGTTCAAGGTCTTAGTATAAAATTATATGCATTTAACTTGTTGTGGGGATGGTGCTTGATGCTGGATAATATTCTAGGCTATTCTCCGTCTAAGACTGAGGAAAAAGATTTAATAAACCTGGAGTAAGCCACCAACAAGAGTAAAGGTAAGTAAAAATCTATTTGCAACGACAATACATGGACATAGTTTGTCTTGATGTAATTATGCTAAATGTGGTGATGTTTAAACAGGTATGCTAACTAGTTGATTTTGTACCTTATGATAATGATAATGCCTGAAAAATGTCTAGAGCAAAATGGCTTGTATTCATACCATTCACGAGCGTTTGCATGTGTGGGCATGACACATGAGCAAAATTGAGATTTTGCAAGCACGACATATTTTGAGAAAGGAATTTGTATTACAAATATATTTTGTTGGCCACCACTGGTGCACCGAGGCATGCTTATTTGATGTTTTTGGTATCGCAAGAGGGATACTTCTCATGGGATAACAGGGGAAGACAGAAGATGGACCTCTAGTGGTCAATGGTCCACTTAATTGTGTCTTTGTTATAATTGACAGTACAGATGTGATACATTTTGGGGGATCTGCTCATGAAAATTATGTAAACCGCAAGTGTACGGTGTCAAGTTTTTATACAATGGTGAGTTGAGCATCGTATCCACAAAGATTGTAATCAAAATTTGCATTAAGTACTGTAGTTCAAATAGTCCTAATTTTATCTAGAATATCGAATGATGATTGGAAAATAAAGTAAAGTAAGAAAAAAAATGTAAAGACAAGAGTGAAGTTTTTAGAAACAATATAACAAACACCTTATGAACAAGAAATTCTAGAGGAATGACTCACCTAATTATCACCTATGTTCTTCCTTCCAAAATATATCAATTCAAGTCAACAACACATGTAAGTTAACAATTCCCAAGCTCATCAATTCCCTCTCTCGAGTGCCGAATTGACTATGAGTTCCAATATGAATTTCAATATCTCTATAAAAATTTAAGAATAAAACTCTATAAAAGTTCAATGAATTCTTTTTCAAAACTTCAAAACTTTCATAAGCTTCTCAACTCTATGATTCCTAGGTTGTGTTATCCATATGATCATGTATAATATTCCCTTTTTTGAGTGCCGAATCTCATACGTCAAACAATCTCAATTAGTGATCAATTAATCAAGATGAAATACTAAACAAGATAACACAAACAAGATGAAGAACTTGAACTAATATTATTTGGAATTCAAAACATAGGATTAAATAAGGTTACATCATCGTCTAAAAATAAATGTTTAGTTCACCATGGATGAATACAACTTCAAGAAATAAATAAGAAAGAACATGGAAATTGTTCACCAATTTGTGAAGTGGAAGGAATGGTTGAAGCTCTCCTTGTCTCCAAGAATCACTCCTTGTCTCTAAGAATGCCTTGTTTTGAATTGCAGAAAATGGAATGGGTCTTGTCTCCAAGCACCCAATGCTTTGGTTCCAAGAACCAATCCTTCCCCTTTTGGTTGATGTTGATCTTGCCCTTTTAAACTTCTCCCAAATGATTCTTTCCCCAAGAGTCTTCCAAAAGAAACCCTGAAATCCTTCCACTTTTCTTGGCTTTTCTTTAAAAGAAACCTAAAATTCCTCCCACTTTTATTGGCTTTTCAAAAGGAACCTAAAATTCTTCCCCTTTCATGGATTTTTCTCATTTTTCTCTCCACCAATGTAGTGTATCCACTAGAGCATCACATGGTTAATGATGTATAGGTGTATCTAATGTGTATATCTCATAAAAATGCCAAAAATCATGATTCATTACCCCTTGTTGCCATAAAAAATGCATCAACATTTTTTTTGTTGGAAGGGCAGCGCCTAGGTGCAGAATAATGGTGCCTAGGCACTGTGCATTCTGTCTTGGAAGTTTTGGACGGCGCCTATGCACTCTGTTTTGGCGCCTAGGCACCTGGCATTCTGTCATGGCAGCTCCATTTCAACACTTTGACACTATACAGCCTATTGAAACTACTTTTTGACCTCTTTATAAGATGAATTGGCTTTTGATGTCTTCTAATAAATTGTAGCTCTATGTATTGGCTTTCTATAGGCACTTTAATCAACAAAATATGACATTGGTGAATAGAGTGATGCTTGAAATACTAAGATGTGTCATCCTAGAAAATTGCAGCCCAAGCTGACTCTTAAACTCAATGTTTCTCATTGAAATCGACCGAATTGGATTTTGTGGTAAACATAGAAGTTGTAGATATATTTCTTTTACTTCCAATAGATCAATAATAATTTTGATATGAAATTGGGTGCAAGAGTTATGATTTAAATACGAAAACTGCCATCAGTAGCACCACAACTCGAATTCTTCAACATTTCAACCAAGTTTTTGATTTCTTTCCATTTTCTTCTCTTATTGTCATTACCTACAAGATTTCAAACTAAATGCATAAAAAGTAACAAAAAACACTTGAAAACAAACTAAATGTTAATCAAAAGATATATGAATTATCAGTATAAAACCAACTTATCAAATACCCCCAAACTTTACCTTTTACTCGTCCTCGAGTAAAACTCAAAATCAAACAATCATAGGCTCGTACTTTGATAATGAATTACTAAACTTGATCAACCAATTCAAATGCCTCATCATTTTTTCTTGCACATGAATCCTAAGGTTAGTCCCAAAGCTAGTCGAATGACACTACAAAACTCGTGTTTCATTAATCTAGTTATGAATTCAAAACGTGTGTGTGTGAAATGTCAAGCTCAAGTTTCATGCATGCATTTTAGGTATGAATTTCACAACTAATGATTATCATGATCTAAGTAAAGGAGTTCTAGGTATTCCATAGGCTTGCTTTTTATACAAATTCTCCACTAATATAGACACTTGCAAACTTGGATCAAAAGGACTTCAATAAGCTTGTAACGTACGGCCTAGGTATTGGCTTACAAAGAGAGATAGGGATAAACAATGTAAGAGAGCATAAAGCATTGCACATAGAATCTCACTCTCCTCCTTTCTTTTCTCTTTCCCAAGTTTTTTTTTATTTTCTTTTTCACATTTTTTTTTCATGAATCCCAAAGCTTCATTTCTTGTTCTTTTGATTTCACAACCCCCAAACTTGTTTCTTTTCATCGACACGAGTTGTGATTTTTTGCATATTTTCCTTGTTCATACCCCTAAATACATTCATTCATGCCCTCAACATGTCTCTATATGATCCCTTGATAAGATTGTGCACAAAATGTCATACTTTAAGCTCTCTTAAGGACAATCATTGGATTTTCGGGCTATAAAGGGTCGGTATAGTGAGCTTTCAAGAAATAAAATTGAATGGTGGTTATTCATATGCCTTGCACATACCATTCTTTGAAAAGCATCTCAAAGGGGTAATTAGTGAATAAAAGTGTGATCATGGTAGGCTTGAAAGGCACAAATGAGTCAAATATGGCCTAAATTATTTCAAAGTTTGTAGTTATCTAGAATTTCGCCTCAAAGAGTAATTAAGCAAGTTATAGAACACCACAAAATGACTAATACACCTCATTGGAAGTAAAATCCAACACCAACTAGCATGCAATTCATAAGAATTCGACACAACGTACTCAATGAAAAATCATTATTCATGACAAGAATCAATTACATACAAGAATCGCCATGTCTCAAGACTAGCAATCTTCTTTCCTCTAGACTTTATACAATATCAATTAGGTATCATCATAGGCAATCGGTAATTAAGTTATTCCTTCAATCACAAAATATGAACTTAACTAAGTTTGTCAACAAAGCATGCTTGCTCTTGGACTTTCATCACACAACATGGGTAATTCAATTTGAAAATTTTGGCTCAATTTTTCATATAAAGCTCAAATACACAAAATACAAATCCCACCCCTAACTTTATAATTAAAATTGTCCTCAATGTTTAAAGAATTAAATCACATAAGAGGTGGACATAAGAAACTCCTCTTCCCAATAGATGATATACTTGGGGCTCATGGAGATCCACACATATCACCAAGTCGACATCCACCTACACAAGAAAAGAAAGCATCAAAGCTTATGGGCAAAAGAAAGTGAGAAAATAAACATAAACAAAGAAATACAATAGCTAAACATGCCTAAATCTAAAAAGCGAACATATTTCTAAAACTAACTAAGAAATTATTAAAAAGTAAAGAAAAAATGACTTGGGTTGCCTCCCAAGAAACGCTTGGATTATAGTCTTTAGCTAGACTGTCTTCTTTACTCATCTCGAATCTAAGAATAAGTGTTTATCATGCCACATCTTTGTGTGCTCTAAGAGTGTAGGTGATCCTTCCAGATAGGCAAGATGAGAAAGATTTGGAGTGGCATCAAGGGCCTTTGGGACATCAACAATTGTACCCCCTATTACTGCGAATGGTCTTCCAAACATGGTAAAGATGTACCTTTCTTTTTCCATATTAAAAATGAAAAAATCTGTAGAGCACAAGAATTGGTCACCATTCCCAAGCATATCTTGAGTCACCCTAGTAGGCCTTGCTTTATCTAGTGCATGCTTTCTGAAATTAAACAATGAAATTGAATTAATGCTTGCATCTAGATCACATAATGCTATTTCACAAGTAGAGTTTCCAATTGAATAAGGGATAATGAAATTTCTTGAATTGGTTAGCACTTGAGGTGGCTTCTCTTGCAAGATGGCATTGCACTTTTCAATAGTTTCGCACTTCTCGATTTGTTGTTGTTGGATGGCAATACTCCCTTGGATTGATTTTCATTTCACTTGGAAAGTTTTTTTTATGTTTTTGAGCATTAATTTCAGTAGCAAGTTGTCAAATTTGATTTTCTATTGAATTCATTTGAGCTCCTAAACTTGAAGCTAGCTGCCCCAATTGAGTCTCAATGTTGTCTATCTTTGCTTCATTCTTATTCAATCGAGCTCTTGTTTTGCCAATGAAAGTGCATAGCAACTCCTCTAATGATGCCTTTTTCTCACCATTGGTTTCCATAAATGAAGTGTTAGTGGATGCCATGGAATCCATTCCTTGAGAAGCTCCATTAGAAGTCCAAGCTGCAAATTGATTAGAAAGAAAAGAAATTTGTACAGCTAATTATGTGAACGGGTCTACCTCAAGAACACCGGTAACCTTTTCAATAGAAGATCTCTCGGAAGGCCATTGATAGCTATTAGTAGTCATCGCCTCAAGACTCCTAGCCTTATGCATACAAATACATATAACCCAATGCAAGGTAAGACCACATCAAAATATAGAAAGAAAATAAAAATAATCTAAATTAAAATCAAGACCAAGTCATTACAATATTAATGCAATTATGATAAAATAATTCCCAGCAATGGCGCCAAAAACTTGCTCATGAAAATTATGTAAACCGCAAGTGTACGGTGTCAAGTTTTAATACAATGGTGTGTTGAGTATTGTATCCACAGGGATTGTAATCAAAATTTGCATTAAGTACCGTAGTTCAAATATTCCTAATTTTATCTAGAAAATCGAATGATGATTCGAAAATAAAGTAAAGTAAGAAAAAAAATGTAAAGATAAGAGTGAAGTTTTTAGAATCAATATAACAAACACCTTATGAACAATAAATTCTAGAGGAATGACTCACCTAATTATAACCTATGTTCTTCCTTCCAAAATATATCAATTCAAGTCAACAACACATGTAAGTTAAGAATTCCCAAGCTCATCAATTCCCTCTCTCGAGTGCCGAATTGACTATGAGTTCCAACATGAATTTTGATATTTATATAAAAATTCAAGAATAAAATTCTACATAAGTTCAATGAATTCTTTTTCAAAACATCATGAAATAAATAAGAAAGAACATGGAAATTGTTCACCAATTTGTGAAGTGGAAGGAATGGTTGAAGCTCTCCTTGTCTCCAAGAATGACTCATTGTTTCTAAAAATGCCTTGTTTTGATTTGCAGAAAATGGAATGGGTCTTGTCTCCAAGCAACAAATGGCCTTCTTTGGTTCCAAGAATCAATCTTCCCTCTTTTTGGTTGATGTTGATCTTGCCCTTTTAAACTTCTCCCAAATGATTCTTTCCCTAAGAGTCTTCCAAAAGAAACTTTGAAATCCTTCCACTTTTCTTGGCTTTTCTTCAAAAGAAACCAAAAATCCCTCCCACTTTTCTTGGCTTTTCAAAAGAAACCTGAAAATTTTCCCTTTTTCATGGATTTTTTTCATTTTTCTCTCCACCAATGTAGTGTATCCACTAGAGCATCACATGGTTAATGATGTATTGGTGTATCAAATGTGTATATCTCATAAAAATGCCAAAATTCATGATTCATTACCCCTTGTTGCCATAAAAAATGCATCAACGTATTTTTTGTTGGAAGGGCAGGGCCTAGGTGCAGAATAACGGTGCCTAGGCGCTGTGCATTCTATCTTGGAAGTTTTGGACGGCGCCTATGGACTCTGTTTTGGGCCTAGGCGCCTGGCATTCTGTCATGGCAGCTCTATTTCAACACTTTGACACTGTACAACCTATTGAAACTGCTTTTTGACCTCTTTATAAGATGAATTGGCTTTTGATGTCTTCTAATGAATTGTAGCTCTATGTATTGGCTTTCCATAGGCACTTTAATCAACAAAATATGACATTGGTGGATAGAGTGATGCTTGAAATACTAAGATGTGTCATCCTAGAAAATTGCAACCCAAGCTGACTCTTAAACTCAATGTTTCTCATTGAAATCAACCAAATTGGATTTTGTGGTAAACATAGAAGTTGTAGATATATCTCTTTTATTTCAATAGATCAAGAATAAATTTGATATGAAATTAGGTTCGAGAGTTATGATTTAAATCGAAAACTGCCATCAGTAGCACCACAACTCGAATTCTTCAACATTTCAACCAAGTTTTTGATTTCTTTCCATTTTCTTCTCTTATTGTCATTACCTAAAAGATTTCAAACTAAATACATAAAAAGTAACAAAAACACTTGAAAACAAACTAAATTTTAATCAAAAGATATATGAATTATTGGTATAAAACCAACTTATCAGGATCACAGGAGAAGACAGGAGGTGGACCTCTAGGGGTCATGGAGGATGGTCTTTGAGAGAGAAATGCCATGACTCATTGGCAAGAATCCTCATTTAGATTCCTCTATACTAAACCACTTTTTCATTTTATCTCTAATTACATGGATTGGGATAGTGCGATCATCCTTCTAGGCCTATCTCTATAGATCTTTATTCCCATAATAAAAGATGCTTCTCCGAAATGCTTTATGGAGAACTGGTTAGACAACCAAGTCTTAGTCAAGTGCAACATCCCTACATCATTCCCAATGAGTAAGATGTCGTCAACATACAACATAATAACTATCACTGTGCTCCCACTAACCTTCTTGTAAACACAAGGTTCATCCATGTCCTTATGGAAATCAAATGATTTGATTGCCACATCAAACTGTTCTACCTTCAAAAATTTTGCTTGAGTCCTTAAATGGATTACTGGAGCTTTCAAACATTTTGCTCACTCCCTCTGGATATGATGCCTTCTGGCTGCCTCATATAGATCTCTTTCTTAATATTTTCATTAAGGAAAGCAATCTTCACATCCATCTGCCATATCTCATAGTCATAATACACTAATATGACCAGCAGTATCCAGATGGTTTTAAGCATCACCACTAGAGAAAAAGGTTTTCTCATAATCAATTCTTTACTTTAGAGCATAACTCTTCGCGACCAGTCCTGCTTTGTAGGTCACTACATCTCTATTTACTCCAAGCTTCCACTTGAAGACCTATTTACAGCTAATGGGAACTATTCCATATGGTGGGTCCACCAAGGTCCATACCTTGTTGGAGCACATGAAGTCCATCTCGAATTTCATGGCATCTTGAAAACTTCCCGAGATGATGTTAGATATCGTCTCTCCATAAGTCCTTAGATCTATCCAATGGGAGATTCTCCTCATTATTCTCTAACAAAAAGACATACCTCTCAAGTGGTTTTGTGTAACACACCCCAACACTAATTATAGATATTGATATAATAATACTTTTGACAAGGTAGCACATGTGTGTGCATATGTGTGTGTGTGCATATATATATATATATTTGTTTTTTTTTCAAATGTAGCACTTTGAGAAAACAGTAAAATGTTTTCTCATATATAACCTTGTATATAAAAAATTATCATTTATATAAAAACACAATAGCCATCATAGTCACACTATTCTCATACTTATTTACTATAAAATTTCAAGAGTTATATAGGACATGACACCCTAAAATTATAATACGATAGACTCAAAAATTAAAATAATAGCTTATACTTTCGAAGAAGTAAAGACATTTTGTATTTTGTAACCCTTTACAAATCTATGCACGTGAACCTACAAATTCATGCATATGACCATGCAAATCCATGCATATTTTGGTGCACTAGTAGCGGTCAGCAAAAATATTTTTCTTTCTCAAAATCATGTCGTGCAATGCAAGATTTATCACAATGCTCGTACGTGATGCATGCACATGCCAATGCCCATGTATGTATGCTCAATGGACATGAATGATAGTAATACGTGCCCTTTGCCATGCACATATGATATATGATATTATATATAAATTACACATTTACTATATCTATGCACTATAGTTGTAAATGAATATTTACTTACCTATAATTGGTTGTGTGTTACTTCAAAGTTCCTTAAGTATTACTCCCCAACCCTAGATGTGAAACAATCTATAAAAATACAAGATATCAATTACCATCCTCAATTAACAAGTTCATTATACCAAATGTAGTATAAAAATCTTGGATCTCAATTTAACTAAACAACCTTACCACTTAGAAACTATAATCTAATACAACCTTCTATGCATCTTTGTTCCATATCTTAAATGCATGCTAACCTCATTTAATTGATGTATCAAAACTTTTATAACATCCCCCTAAATGTTTGGGATGAAATGCACCACATCTATGTTGGAACATGTTAATGAACTAAATGGGATAGATTCACAATTTCACATTTTTTTGCTGTTATATTAATTTGCAGGATGATTTTGATACTAATAGACATATTCATTCACTTCCAAATTTTTATCACAATTATATATTATAAAAAAAATGTAACCATGTCATATAATGGCTAAAACTCATGGATATAACTTCCCAAGTTCAGCTCCTTGCACAACATACTAAAACAGATTTTTCCTACCGTGACAGTTTTGCGTACTTCATGACATTAATGGTTTTGACACCCTTACGCATATTCAATCACTCCCAAATTTTTACCAAACTTATATAACATATACAAAGAGACAACCAGGTTATTTTATTTCCAAAACTAATGGATTTAATGCTACAAAACTAGTCCCCTTCACACAAGACAGAATCTGAAATTCGATGGTGACAGTTTTGCACATATATTCAATATCTTGCCCTATTTCAGTTTCTAACCAATGAAAATATATGAACATGTATATGATGATACTTATAGGTTTTATTCAACATACCATACACTTTTGAAGCCTAAAACACAAGAAAAAGCAAGGTGACAGTTTCCGCCACAAGTATTTCCTACTAAGTATTTGTCATCAAAAACCCTTTCTTTGTGCACCAAAGTCTAACTAAAACTTTTTAACACTTTTATAAGAGATATTGAAATGTTAATATACAATAAACCCATTCAAAATAATCTGAAAACCAAAGGCAAAACCTTAGGTAAGTGTTACCTATGCAGATTTTGAGGTTAAACTTGATGATAATCACTTCTTCTTTGCTTTTCTTGCTTTTATTTCAACTTGGAATCAATTTGGAGTACTTGGAGACGTTAAGATGTATGTTTGGAAGATGAAAATGGCTGAAATGAGGGTCTGGTCATAGCTTAAGGATGAAGGAAAGCTTGAGGTGTCACTTGAGGCGCTTGCTTAAACTTGGTAGCAAGCATGATGCGTCAAGTTGTGTTATAAATCTAACCTTTCACCCATCTTTCAAGTCTAGATCAGATGTATCTTACTATACATTAATTTTATTGCATCCTATTTTAATTACCACAAGATCCCATAGATAATTCATAAGCTAATTTCCTAGCTGTTAATTTAATTTCTCACCTGATTGTCACCCGATTCTTGAATAATTGTCCACATTAAAAATTACATAATCTTATACATAATTGAATATTGTAATATCAACTTTTAATCATAGTATCTTATGTCCAATGTCCCAATTATGCAATTTACCCATATATACTTTTGAAATACCTGTATGAAATTGAATCAAATCGTATAAGCTTACTAGTAACACTTTTAATACTTCCAAAATTATAACCTCTATATCCCATCTATATCCAATATTGATCAACCTCATTTTTATTCTTATTCTAATATAAAATCAACTAAGATTAGAAAACTCAATAACTAATATCGTGCAAGAGCTTCAGAATTAAGTTTAATATTCAAGAATGTTGTATAAAATGAAATAAATTATGCAATGTTAATAGAAATGCAAGTATCATATAAAATTAGCACGTAATGCATGAATCATATTGGCCAAGTGAGTAGTGTGAGGCTTGCCTATTACACTTTGAGATCCTTTCAAATCTCTTAGGAGGTTGTGTGTCTGAAGGCCAGTCTCAACTGGTTGGCCCATTACTTCGTTTGCTGGGAGGTTCTGTTATTCTTGAATTTCTTCAAGTTCCACGAATTCACCATTTCTACCTAATAGAAACTTCTTCTCTAAGAAGGTAGCATTCCTCAAAACAAACATCCTTTTTTCCAAGGAGTTGTAGAAATTGTATTCAATGGATTTCTTTGGACACCCCACGAACTTACATAAAATGGATCTCAAATCCAATTTATCTCCTATTTGCTGCTTCATGTAAGCAGAACAC